>OX422208.1:384053618-384300360 GCA_949130495.1 Sambucus nigra | reverse complement strand
GATGATGCGTACGGAGTTTATGAAGCAAAAGAGAATGAGGTTGCTGATGATGGTAGAAGGTTCAAGTGCTCATGAAGATATCACGATAAAACTTGACGATGACTACCAAAGTTTAAAATTTAAGGCGACCCAATCGTTATACTCTGGTTGTGAGAAAGATCAAACAACTTTACATGACATGGTTGGTTTTGCACAGTTTGAAGATGCAATATGGTTTGTCTGGCAATAGCGTGACAGGAATTCTGAAATGGGTGAAGGGCTTATTACCCAAGGAGAATACACTTCAAAATAACTATCCTGTTATGAAGAACAGTTTGAAAGGTTTTGGCAATGAAGTATAAATCGATTCATGCTTGTGTGTATGACTGCATACTATACCGAAACGAGTATGAAAATCTCGATCGTTGTCCTTTATGCGATGAACCTAGATACGTACAATCTACTTGTAAGGAAGACACAAGCTCAAAAGTGCCTCAAAAAGTATTGAAATATTTTTCCGTTGGGCCTAGATTAAAGCGATTTTTCACAGTAACATGGATAGAGGAGGCAATGACTTGGCATGCTAGGGAAGAAGTATGGGGTAATATTATGCGTCATCCTATTGATTCTACTGCCTGTAGGAGGATGAATTATGAGTATCCTGATTTTACTCGAGGACAACGCAACATTCGTTTGGCTATATCAACAGATGGTTTCAATCCATTTGAAAATCTAAGCACCAATCAGAGTGTATGACCAGTGATCCTAACCCCACTCAACCTCCCTCCTTCACAGTGTATGAGACCTGAATTTTCGATGATGGCTTTGTTGATACCTGGGCCAAAGGCACCAAGTGATGACATCGATGTCTACCTGGCTCCTTTGGTATAAAAATCAAATGAGTTGTGTGAAGAGGGTGTGCAATCATTTGAATCTTTTAGAAAAGAAGAGTTTACGCTGAAAGCTATGTTGATGTGGGAAATTCATGATTTTCCAGCTTATGGGACATTATCCGGTTGTGTAGTACATGGTTATTTGGGGTGTCCTACTTGTGGGGAGGAGACTGAATCTCTTCGTCTATCCTTTAGCTCAAAAAATGTATACCATTGCCACAAGAGGTTTTTTACCCCCGGCTCATAGTTTCAGATTTGATAAAGGTTCCAATTTTTTATTAGGCAGGGTTGAACATAGGCTACCGCCGAGACAACTATCGGGTTCAGAAATTGAAAGTAAATCTTCTGAAGGTGACTCTAATATGCCAGGTAAGAATCCCAAATTTAAGAATGTCAAGCATAAGAAGACCCCAAATGGGAATAAAATTGAGACAAGAAAGGCATGGTCTAGGAGGTCAATTTTATTTGACTTGCCTTATTGGAAGAATAATCCGATGCGCCGTGTATTGGATGTGATGCATGCAGAGAAGAACTTCGCTGAACATATTGTGGTCACTTGCCTTGGGGGGAGTCATTCGAAGGATGGAGAAAATGCACGAAAAGACCTTAAATCATTGAAACTTAAGCCACAACTATAGTTGAAAGAAGATAGTAGGGGAAGGACAATAATTCCCCCTGATGCGTTTACTTTGACGAGTGGGGAAAGGAAGGTGCTTTTAGACACATTATATAATTTGAAGGCCCCATCTACTTTTTCGTCCAACTTGCAAAGGATTGTGAATTCTGCTACTCATGATTTACATAAGTGTAATTCCCACGATTGGCATGTGATCATGCAATTGGTTCCTCTATTGTTTAAGCATTGTTTCTCCAAGCACAAGGATTTGCAGTGGGATATTATGCAAATTAGTATTACCTTCTCACTCTTGTGTGAGAAGGTAGTCAATCGAGAACACATAGTGGTCGCAAAATTGGCAATGACTGAAGCGATTTGTGTGTTGGAAAAGTACTTTCCCCCAGCATTATTTGGCATAAGTGTTCACTTGTTGGTACACCTATGCGACGAGGCACTTCTTTGTGGTCCAGTTAGATATCGGTGGATGTATCCGTTTGAAAGATTGATGAAAGTTTTTTAGGATTACGTCAAGAATACGCGATACATTGCAGGATCAATTGCAGAGGAATACATAACTGTGGAGTCATCAATATATACTCAGGAATATATGCCTGACTCGACTAGCGTTGATGACACTGATGAGTTCGTCGATGATGGTGGTCATGTGATGGGAAAATGAGTGAAATTAAAGAGTTTGCAACATGAACAAGTAGCTCGTTATCTATTTGACATACATGAAGATGTCGAAGAATGGAAAAAGTAAGTTTCAATTATTATAATGTTTAACATTATTTTAGATTATTTTATACATGATTAATTTTGTAATATGCAGAAAATATGAAGCCTGTGAGAAAAATAAAAGACGAAAAATAATGGTACAATCAGATAGCGAATTTAGGCTGTGGTTGACACAAGAGGTAATTATAATGAAAATGGTTGTTATATAACGTTACATTACACTCAAATTTTATAACTAATATAATTAATTTATCTGTATTCTCAGCTCTTAAAGACGGGTAATGCGACATCAAGGCTTGCTCGTCTAGTCACTGGACCCTTGTTCGTGGCACAAGAGTACAAAAAGTATCGATTGAACGGTTACATTTTTTGCGCTAAAGTGTACGAGGAAAGTACAAATGTACAGAACTCGAGCATTTCATACAAGGCTCTTACTTTCATTCGAGCGAGTGCAAAAGATAAAAACCTTGTTGAAGCTGAAATGACTTACTATGGTGTAATCCGAAATATATTTGAATTGGATTATATAAGCTTCAAAGAGTTTGTATTTTGCTGTGACTAGGTAAGAGTTGGGGATAAAAATTCTTGTAAAGTTGATCCTGTCACCAATTTGATCATGGTTGACTTGTCCAAGTTGAAGAGTAACGACGACTTGAGCGATGAGTCGTTTGTTTGTGCATTTCAAAAGGTTAACCAAGTGTTTTACTCAGAGTATATCAACAACGAGCCGTGGTCAATTGTCCAACACGCGCTAAAACGTCTAAATAGTAGTGTGGATAACTTAGCTGCTCATACCGACTATCAATCCATTTTTTATGATAACTCGAATTTTAAATAATTTTTCAATTTGTAATAAATATTCCAATTTGTACCGAAATATTCCAATGCGTTTGGACAGTTTGGGACTTCATAATTTATGTATAATATTCTTAGTAGCTTAAAGTTGTTACTTTTGGAGGAATTTTCTATTATAAATTGAATTTGAATTTGAAATTTAAGTTTTGTTTATACTAATCCATGAATATACGCTTCTTACCTTTAATAGGTGATTAGTACATTGTTATTTGGGGTGTCCTATTTGTGAAGAGGAGACTGAATCTCTTCGTCCATCCTTTATGTCCAAACACTAAGAAATGCCATAATCCTATGGAGTGATGCTCTGCAAATTCCTTCCAACCGTTGTGTAGCCAAACATCACCAGTTGAAGTCAATTACACTTTCCATACCCCACCACTTGGAACCTCTAGCTAAACATGAGGAAATATGGAAAGTGGAATTGACAACTTCAACTGGTGATGTTTGGCTAGACAACGGTTAGAAGGAATTTGCATAGCACAACTCCATAGGATTATGGCATTTCTTAGTGTTCAGATATGAAGGGAATTATATTTGACATGATTACTCGGGGTACATTAGTTGGAAGGAGGTGCCATATGAGCTCAAGTTAGCTGCTTGGGTGGCACTACAAGTAATGTATTTATATTTATATTTATATGAATATTTTAATTTCAATTTCGATTTCAATTTCGATTTTTATGAATATTTGCTTGTTGGGTGGCACTACACTCTTGTGCAGTGTCTTGCAGTGGATGATTCTTATAGTGGAACTAGAACTGGAACTGAAAATTGGTGATGGATTTTCTCAAAAGTTGTCCTCTTCTAGAGGTTCTTATCTTTGAGGTACGTCAATGGTTCATAACATCACTTCCAGCTAAATAGTTTGTAGATTTGAGATAATTGATGGTGATGTTGTTTCTTCTTATATTAGGGTTTTTCATTTTGTTGTGAACAAATCGGGACATTGTGGTTGGAATGGTATGTACCTGATTGTTTGAGATCACACCTAAAGACAATCGAAATTACGGGATTGGGGTTGAACAATAGAGTTGAACAGTTGAGGTACTTTGTGGAGAATGCCAAAGTTTTGAACAGGTACGGGATTATTTCTATTTTGAATGTATATTTTCACTATCTCTATTTTATCTGGATATATAATGTTTGAATAGGTACAACGTTGCTATAATAGGTACATATATACTGCTAGACAGTGGCAGTGGCCATACTGCCCAGAAGATTTTTTTTCAATTCTGCCCAGAATTGTCACGGTCATTGACCGTGACAAGTCCTTGACAAAGGAAGTTGTCACGGACTTGTCACGATCGTTGACCGTGAATTTTTTTTAACACTCTCACGTATTTGTCACGGCCCTAAACCATGACAAAACTTATCACGGTCAGGGACCGTGACATGACCGTGACAATTCTAACGAACTTGTCACGGCCTTTGATTGTGACATGACCGTGACAAAAACAGTTGTCTCGCCCAGAATTATGACGATCATTGACCTTGACAAGTCCAACTTGTCAATGTCAATGACCGTGACAATTCGGCAGATTTGGTGTAGTGATTTAAACAACAATCAATCCATATTTAATTAACAATCAATATTGTAACCAAAAAAAAATAACAATCAATATTTGTATTAAATTATAATATACAAGTAGATAGGAAATTAACCTCGTAATTAGGTAGTCAGAATTAAATTTATAATTCATATCATTCGATTCAGTTAATAGATTAATGCTAAGGATACAATTATTAATTTTCGTAACTTTACATACAATCATTACAATTTTGCTAGAATTTATTAATTAAAAAAATATCCCCCAAAGAAAGGAACTTACAGATTCTAGTCGTCAATGGCTTTTTTTTATAGGAGGCGGCTAATATTTTTATGCAGGCTGCATCGTTTCTTTCGTAAACAAGAGAACAAAAATTTCAAATTAATAAAGTATAGGAATAAGAGAAACCGTTGAGAAAAAAAAGTATGAAGTGGTGTAAAACTAAAAGCTTACGTGTTATAATTTAGTGTTGTAGTTTGATTACAAAAAATAAGGGACCCACTTTACAAAGTGGAGTCGTGTGGTTTAATGAAACAAAACAGCCTGGAGGGGGCCGGCTGTAACATATATCAACATTTTTTTAAGGTGTCAACATATACGGTATACCTAGCAGAAAAATTCCCAACTTTCGCGGGGGGGGGGGGGGGGGGGGGGGGGCATGGCCCCCACGTGCCTTCGTCTCTATTATAGTTCAGGTTATGGTTTTGATAATATGTGCCATAAGGGTACACATTTAGAACTCAAAAATAATAGGAAGAGAGTTTCGACATACAACTAATATGTTAAAGATACTCATGTAAAACTTTTATACTTACTATTTTGAGGCTCAAAACATGTGCCCTTAGGACATATGCTAACATTTTCCTTCCATTATTGGTGATAAATATGTGTGATGACAAAGGTGTTCATTTTATTTTATTATATCTTATTTTATGTTCATTTATTTAACCCGTGATCCAAATAACAGCGATGCAAGACATATAACATTTATTGAATATATAATTATTAATAGAATTTGCTTAAAGAAAACGGTTATGATTAAGATCAATAATAACTTTATAATTTAGTGTAATAAGGTAAGAGATCAATTCCATGATCATTTGATTTTTTCAAGTTATTCGTTAAATTGTCATTTGTAAAAAAAATCACATTACATAAAAATTTGATGTTTTTTAATAAGTAAAAACATTGATATGAAGTATCACATGTACAACTTTATCATATTAGGATTATTGGACTTCTTACAATTTTATATGGATTGTTATTATAATTATTATGGTTTATTATTGTACGCGTTCCTTAAATTTTGTTTTAGAATGACCATTATTAATTGTATACACATCTTATAGTTAGGTCCCCGAACTCGAATCACCCCCTCACTTGGGTGATTCACCTTGGCACAAAGATAGAGATCAAGATAAGACATTCATGGTTATAACACTTAGAAAGTAAAAGCGTACATTTATATCTTTGATGCCCGGATGGAGAGCTAGATACTTTAAGCATATTGTTACATGTCTTAGTTAAGGATTAAGATGAGACCCTTATACGTTGGTCAATAATTTAGCATTCACACAAATCTATGTAGCATATATATAAACGAATGTGAGATTTTAGGTAGGTGTTGAGATAACAACTAAATTGAAATCCGGTTAGGCTTCAGATAACGACTATGCTCATATTCGCATGGTGTTCTTTTATATCATTGTGATATACCCATGTTTATGGGGAAAAGTCGTAGCATGAATTTCATATTGTATGTGTTTTACAAACTGATAGTGAAAGAGATGAATGGATCCCTACTTCATCATTGTGTGAGCCACCTGTCACTATGACCCACTTATGTCTTTTGTTAACCTTAAACTATGTTACGAAGACAATACTCGATGAAGTTACTTCAGTGAAATTATTTAGGCCAGTCAAAGATACCGTCAAAGGGGGTTGTCTATAATTATTGTTGGTTCTTATTGAATTAGCATGAGAACTCAAGGAAGAATGCTTGATAATACACCATGTTAGTGTTATTCATATCATTACATTGTGTTTCATATGATTGATTTCATGAGTAAAATAGATATTCGACGTAATCTTTGAATTGTTAAAACATATACGAGACCCTGATGTGTTTCATTAGTTCAAATTAACATACTGACAATGCTCCTCATGTTATACGTTCTTTCTCATGAGGTCTCACGACACATTTTTTGTATAAGGAGATAAATGAACAATAATTTGAAGAATATGGTAGGACGTGATTTTTAATGTCATTCCCTATGTGGGGGAGTGAGAGATGTTAATATTCAGGTCAGGTTCTAATACCGTACCCACGATCCACCGGGTGGTGGATCCTAATTTAATATTTAAATTAGTAATATTATATATATAATTGATATATAAAAGAAAAGAGTCCAAGTTTGTTGGGATACTAATTATTTTAGGATAATTATCACAACTAAGTTTATATATCTCTCACGCAACAATAAAAACCCATGGTTGATCCTCTCTCTCCCCCCCTTTCTTCTCCCACATATTCTCTCTACATTCTTTCTAAGTTATCACCATTGAACATAAACTTTTCTTCGTGGATTAAATGAGTAATTATTGTATCCAATTTGACATACTCACGAAGAACAAGACATACGCGGAAGGAGATCTTTAGTAGAGATTGCTTGAAGATCAAAAAATTATTTGGCTTGAAACAACAATTCAAGAATAAAATATCCGTTAATCATTCCAAGATTCAATGAGATCTGAATCTAATATATGTGTTAAGTTATAAATTTACGCAAACGATTATTGTAAACATAAAATATATATTTTCGCATATTTATTTAATCTATAGCTAATTTATAACAAGAAAGTCTCCTATTTGAATATAAATTTTAAAATAAAAAATAAACATATCTAAGAGTGAAAATATATTGAACATGGCACTTATTGAGATATTTTAGGGTTGTTTGCAAGGTTTATATGACAAGTTGAGAAATAAGTTACATTATTTACACTAAAAGTATAAGTAATGTAGAAGAATCAACAAAAAAGAGTTTCCAGCGATTATGGTCAAGAAAATAAGTGACTTTAAATAAGTGTGAGATAAGTCACTATTAGATAATTAAAAAAACTTTACATCTAAGAAATGAGGAAAATAAGAGTATGGACTTGTGAGTGCAATTAATCACAATAAGGTATTCCTAGAAAGTAAAGAATGGAAAGAATATAATAAAATGCTCACAACACAAAAGTATACGTGGTTCGGTAACTGCCTACGTCCACAAAAACGATTCTCAATTCTTATTAATTTCTCTCAAAGTTCGAAATTACATCCTCCTTGACCCTGGGGTGAGTGTTGTATTAATAGAAATGTAAAATAGTTGAGTCGTACAAGGAACTCTCCTAGCTTTTTATTGGCTTGTGTGGTGACTCTTGTTTATCTTAATTGATATTTTAGGTACCCAATTAAGCCTCTCAATATTCGAATGATAAATGTTTGTATTTATCCATGTGATAAGCATTCACACTAATCCTCTTAGTGATGGACCTCACTGGAGTGATATGGTGATCCTCTTAGTGATGGCCTGCTCGGACCACCCAAAATTGAACCTTTATGGTTTGGGCCGCATAATTTTCCTTAAAAATTTTGGTCAAAATTAGGCCAGAGTTGGGCTAAAGGACTGTAAATACTTTGGTTGATCCAAATGACGCTGGAAATCTTTGGTCGGACATTCTCGTGATTAGTCAAAACTGGCAGGGGTACGCTGGTCATTGTTGGAAGTTTCAGTCGCCAAAAACTATTCTTGATCTTTGTTCCACATGATTAATTAAACGAACATCACTTTGTTTCAAACTTTGCACCCATCATTTTGCCCTCCATTTATGCTAAAAAAGACTCTTGAAGCTCCTATTTTCTTTACTTTCTCTGTAAGTTCTTCTTTTTTTCTTCTTGCTTTTTATTCTTTTTAGTTCTTTTCTACTTGCCTCCGTTACATATTCTTTTGTTATTCTTCTATCTTTGTCGAAAAATGGTGAACACTCTTCATGGAAAGAACTTAAATGACATTAGGAAGAGATACTCCATCCCTTCCTGGATTGCAATTGAGTGTACCCCCCTTGCCCAGAAATTATATTACAATTGATAAGGGCCACTGGATCCACACACTAGCTGTGGTTCAGGGAGGATCAACTTTTTCCCTAAACCAACTCTTTCTAGAGGTTTGTGAGTATTTTGAGGTCATCCCAACTCAATGTTCCCCAAATACTTTGCGTATTGTCAATGGGGTGCACAAAATTAATGAACTATATGGGACCAATCTCGGTATCCTAGAGATTAAATATTGTTACTACTGGTCTCACACCACTGATGGTGTTATATACCTGAAGGCGAGGAAGGCCAACCAGGTCCTTGCAGTGAACCTCCCTAATTTTAATAAGGGATATTGGGATCAAGGTTTCATTGCCCGTAATTGGAAACATTCGCCTCTCCCCCAGGGAGAATAGTACATTGGATTTTTATGTCCAACTTGGTTGACACTTGTTTCTTACACACTTCTTTGTTATTTCCATATTTTGAATTACCTTGACTAAAGAAATTTTCTTTCTTGGATTTGAATAGCTCGCTCGAAGAAGAATAAACCTGCCCTTGCCCACATCAATTGGGCAGAGTGACTAAAAGATTGGAGGTTGAGGGAGCTTCTTGCTGGTGGTGATCATCCCCGTTCGACCTCTTTCCTCTTGGAATACAAAAATTCTATTCATAGCTTTATTGCTCGCCCAGTGGACATTATCCTCGACCTCTCTTTGTCGAACAAGGAAGTTATCATCTCATGTTCCTTCGAATATCTCATTATTAAGTCAATACTTGTTGATGAGGAGGACTCCATGGCCCCGGGAAGAGAATTTTGTTGATTGATGATGATGATGTTGACGTTGGTGCCTTATCTCCTAAGACCAACTCCTTGAAGAGGACTGAACACGAAGGCCCTAAGGTCGTTGAATCGGACTTGATCATCTGGGAAAAAGAAGGACAAGGCCCCCATGGCCCCTCAACCCTACAAAAAGTGTAATCTTCGTCCTCCTATTAGGACTTCACAGGCAATGTTTGTGGCCAGGAATCCTTCCCTCGCTTATGGTCTTTTGATGGGGGGTTGTGCTCGCAGCTGATCGCGAGCAAGTCAAGCAACTTTCTCCCAAGAATATTTCATCTCGCGCTACTCAAACTCTGTCACTTATAAGGAAATTTCTCCTTTTCTCCTCTATGCACATTTTTTTGTTCTGAGATAAATATGATAGATTTTGATAGATTTTGTTCGTAGTTTATGATAGATTTTGTTCGTAGTTTATGATAGATTTTGACAGATTTTGATAGATTTTCTCCCCTTATTTCTTTATTCGTAGTTTATGATAGATTTTGTTCAGATCTTGGATGGTCGTCTGGATCAGTCCAATATCAACAATGAGCTCAATGAGGCTCTCGAAAAATCGCAATAGGCTATGGCCAATGCCCAAAAGGCGTACGAGAATGAGAAGAAGTCCATTTGAACACGCTGAAGACCAAGATCGACCAGCTTAAAGTTGAGAATGCTCAACTCAAGGCCGAGCAATCTAGCTTAATAAAAGAAGCGGAGGAATTGCCCTCGGCCAAAGAAGCGAGGTTTGAGAAAGGCTATACTGAAGCCTTTGAGGGCGCCAAATGCTAGCTGACGTTCATTCAGAAGTCCAATTTCAAGAAAGGTTGGGATATAGCTTTGGTGAGGACTAATGTCCCAACAAAATCCGACCTCTCCAGCGAGAACAATCCTAGCTCTCCACCTAGGTTTGAAGAGGAAGCAACCACTAGTGTCCCAATCGACCAAAGTGGGGATAGGCCATTCAAGGAAAAATCCACAAAACTCAAGGAGTAGGTGAAGAATAAGGGTGCCTAGTCTAACACTTATATTTCTTATACCTTTTCCTTCCTTCCTATTTGTAAGGGTTTGCCTACTTTGAAGATAATTAATGGAGAAAACTTATCCTTTATTGCAATATTGTTCAAGTGCCTTACCGAGTTCTTTTTCCTTTGTTTATGTTTTCTTTTTGTAGTTTGTTGTTAAGGACGTTCCTCTTTTGTTGGTGATTTAATTATCCTTCTTGGTTGGTATGCGAGTGCTCAGGCTCATTGAGCATTTGTGTCTGTTCAAAAATCACTTAAGAAGATGATTGGTGCCTATAAGGACTAGTTATCCTTGGTTGCTAAGCTGAAGGAGGACTTGAAGGTCTTAGGGGACGTGGGAGCCTTGATGCAAGAGGAAGTGAACAATTTGAGGTCTTAGTTTGCTGGGGCAAAAGACATTGGCGATGTTGGTGCCCTTATCCATTATAAGAATGATGAGCTCAAAAAGAAGCTTATTGATGCTGTGGATCGTAGCCGAAGAACTCACGTCATGGTCATGGGACTTCGTCGTGATGTGGCTAAGCTTTGCTACTTATTCAGAATGGGTCCCTGAGTGGCATGGTCGAAAAGCTACGATAAAGGTTGGTCTAATTCTCTTTTTAGACTGGAGGATTCCAATAGTGTGGCATACAAACATGGTTGGTTAAATGCCTTGGTGATTTTAAAAGTTCCTAAGGACTTACAACTTAGGTACATGTACCAAGTCGACTGCCCAGCATATAGGCATCCTCCTTTTGGCAGTAAGGAGAAATGGGTCCCTCTGGATGTTGTTCCTCTTCAGCTTGCCAGAAGCTACTTAGAATATCATGATAGTGATGATGAGTTCCAACCCGATCCCAACGACAATCGAAGAAGAAAGATCAGCGAATTTCTTGCTTGCCGACCATAACCTGTTGTAATTGTTATAATTTGTGTGGGGATTTTATTATAATTAATACTTTTTTTAACTTATAACCGAATGTTATAGCCAAGTTGATTTGATACCAATCTCATGCATTTTTCAATTCCTTTATGCCAAGTATGTGTTATATTTGTTTTATCTTACCTTTTAGGTTTTGTCATCACACTACCTTAGGCTATGGTAGGTCTTATCGGTGTTCGAAAGTTAATGTCAATTGTGAGCATGTTACTTTGGAACAATGAAAAGCAATTAAAAAGCTATGTAATTGAGCGAATAACTTGGAACTGGAACTTAAACGGCGAGCATCATAAGTTTTGAAATGAAAACTTGCAAAAATTAAATATGCTGGAAATAAAATCAAAAACAAAATTTCTTGAGGTTAGACTCGTTCCATACTCTGGGTAACTCTCTTCCCTCTATTTTTTCCAAGTGATAGGCTCCTTGCAAATAATACCTAATCACTTTGAATGGACCTTCCCAGTTGGTCCCTAACTTTTTATCTGATGGTCTTTAAGCGTTGTCGAGGACTTTCCTAAGGACGTAATTCCAAACCTAAAATTTCCTCGGATTGACCCCTCTGTTGTACTATTTTGACAACTGTTGCGGGTAAGAGTCCAGCTTAGTTATGGCTTGTTCCCTCCATTCTTCTACTAGGTCAAGTTTAACGATAAGTATTAGTCATTCAATTCTTGTTCGACAATGTTTGTCCTAATGGTCGGCCGACCAGCTTCGAGTGGCATCACGACTTCTAATCCATTAGTAAGAGAGAAGGGTGTTTTTCTAGTGGGCCTTCTCAGGGTAGTGAGATATGGCCAGAGAACATGGGGAAGCTCCTCCACCCAAGCACCCTTTGATCTTTCTAACCTCTTCTTCAAGTCGTCGAGCATTGTTTTGATGGAGGCCTCTGTTTGGCCAATACTTTAAGGTAGGCCACAAAACTGAAGTGGTGTTGCTTCCATAATCGTCACAGAAACCTTAAAAATCCCACTCTAAAATTGTGTGTCATTATCCATTATGATTGTAATGGGTACCCCAAAGTGAGTTATAATGTTCCTCCAGATGAAATTGATCATGTCAGCATCTCTGATGTTCGCCAGTAGTTTTGCCTCAATCCACTTTATGAAATAATTAGTGCCGAACAATAAGTACTTGCGATTTTATGGTGCAGTAGGAAGCGACCCTATGATGTCCAACCCCCATTGTGCGAACAACCAGGGACTGATTAGGAGCTTCAGATCGCTGGCCGATTGATAAAGCATAGGAGGAGAATTTTGGACATTTTTAGCACTTCTGAGCATAAATACTTGCGTCCTTATGCATATATATCCACCAGTAGCCCTCTTTAATTGCTCGAAAATCCAGAGATCTTCCTCCTGTGTGGCTCCCACAGATTCCATCGTGTAGTTCATAGAAAACTTTGTCGATATCTTTTAGGTGTACGCATTGGAGGTAGGGGCCTGTGAAAGATATTCTGTAAAGTTTTTCCCCAGGTCCTAGATAGAAGCGAGCGAATTTCACCTTGATTTGATGAGCCTGCTTTTTTATCGGTAGCGCGTCATTCTATAGGTAATCGATGATTGGATCCATCAATCTTAGACCTTTTTCAATGGAAAGAACGTGCTCAGAGGCCAACACTTTTTCAATGCTGGGCTTAGCAAGGAACTCCACTTTAATTTTTTCTCCTGAGAATGGAATTTAGTACTGAGCTTAGGGCTTCTAAAGCATCTGCATGACTGTTGTGCCCCCGAGGGAGCTTTTGAATATGGACTTCCTAAAACTTTGATATTAGTTCGCGCACCGCTTTGAGGTATGCAACCATATTTTCATCCTTAGCGTTGAAATCTCCACTGACTTGGTTAGATACAAACTTTGAATCACAATATACTTCAAGGTGATTTGCCCCCAATAAATGAGCTTTACGCAGTCTGACTATAAGTGCTTCGTACTTGACTTAATTATTGGAGGCTTCAAAACCTAACCTGATCCCTTACTCGATCATGACATCTTCTGGCATTACAAGAACAATACAGACTCCCGCTCCCTTGGACTAAGAGTCACCATCCACATATAGCACCCAGTTCTCAAATTGATCTGACTTGCACTCTTTTAGTTGTTCGACCATCTATTGATCGGTATAAATATCTCCTACTATAAATTCTGCTATGAATCCATGCAACGCCTGCCCCTTGACTGTTATCCTTGGTTGAAAGTGTATGTCAAATTTCCCAAGTTCTATAGACCATTTGGGCATGTGTCCAAATAGGCTGACTTTGTAAAGAATAACTTTAAGAGGGAAAAGTGTTATGACGGTGATGGAATCGACCTCAAAGTAATGCTTTAATTTTTGGGAGGCTATTACCGACGGGTAGGCCAATTTCCCCATTGGTAAGTGACGTTGCTCTGCATCTAGGAGCATTTTGCTGACATAGTAAACAGGGAACTATTTTGCCTCTTTCTCGCAGACTAATGCTGACTTAATCGCATGGCTTGAGACTGTAAGGTAGAGGTAGAGACGGTCCCCTTGATTGGCAATTGCTAATAGTGGGGGTTTTCTCAGGTAGGATTTGATATCCTCGAGAGACTTTTAACATTCATCGTTCCAGGCGAGGCCCTTTTCCTTTCTTGAGCAACTGAAAGAACAGCCTGCAATGCTTGGATGACTTAAAAATGAAGCAATTTAGTGCTGCGAGCATCCCAGTGATCTTTTGGATTTCTCGCAGCATCTTCGGTGGTTAAATGTTATTGATCGCTTATATTTTATCGGGGTTTTCTTCAATCCCCCTCTTGCTGACCAGATAGCCTAGGAACTTCCCTGCTTGTACCCCGAATGAGCAATTTCTCGCGTTGAGCTTCATTCGGTAACCCTTGAGGATTTCAAAAGTGTTTGCCAAGTCTTTGAGGTGGTCATCTTTACACTTGCTTTTGACGGGCATATCATCAATGTATACTTCTATCATTTCACTCATTTATTGCTTAAATATCTTCCTGACCAAGCTATGGTATGTGGCACCAGCGTTCTTAAGGACAAAAGGCATGACCTAGTAATAGTACAATCCCAGCGATGTAATGAATGAGGTCTTATCCTGGTCAGGGACAAATAGGAGAATCTGGTGGTACCCCGAGTAGGCCTCCAGAAAACTCATTCGTTCGTGGTCTGCGGTGGCATCGACCAGTTGGTCTATCTTTGGCAGGGCAAACTACCCTGGGGGAATCCCAATTGAGGTCAATAAAGTCCATACAAACTCTCCAGTTATCGTTGCTTTTACGGACTACCATTTGGTTTGAGATCCACTTTGGGAATTGAACCTCTCTAATGGACCTTGCCTCCAAAAGTTTCCCTACCTCCTTTTCCACTACCATGGCCTTCTCTGGGACAATGCGACAAGATTTTAGTATGATTTGTTTAAATGTCAAATTTACATGAAGATGATGGCAAGTGACTGGGGGATAAATCCCTGACATGTCTATAATACCCCTTACTTTTGGTCATTTATTTTCTGTATTAAATTACCTTCTGGGTTGTAATTTAATATAATTGAGAATTAAAATGGGAATTTAAGATAAATATTAATTTGTGTAGAAGAGTTAATATTTATGTGAATTGTATATTTACTATTGTGATAAAGTAAATAGAATCATACGGTATGTTATTTTGTCGTATGTGAGTATAAGCGACGGGAATTGATTATTTCTCAACCGGGGCATGTGTGTGAGTTATATGAAGTTGGGATAGGACTTTTTATTATCAGAATCTCGGATATCAATTTGGAGTGCACGGTTGATCCGAGATGGGTCGAGATAGTCAAAATGAGTGCCCGGGGATTGTATTTGGATTTCAGGGTCTTTTTGGCTAGTAGGACTCGGATAGGGGTATACGAGTCATTTTATGTGTGTATTGTCATTTAAAGTTGGGATAAATAGATATATAAGTTATTAGGCTTAAGAGTGAGTTAACCAATCTCATTTGTGAGAAACCCACTTGAGAGAAAGTGAGAGAAAGAGAAGAGAATCTTAGAATTTTTTGGCCAAATTCGCAACTACGAAGAGGATTCAGATTCTACAACTTTGAGGCAGGTGATTAAACTTGCTAAATAATTCTTGTATGTGAATTATTGTATAATAAATTTGTGGGTTGTTGTTTTTTAGGTTTGAGGGTTAAACCTTTGAAATTTATGTTAGATATGGATAAATCTTGATTTTGGTGATAAGTTATTTAGTTTGATCTTAAATATATGATTTGGATGGTGGAAATATTAGTAGAGTTAGGTTAGAAATGGGTTTTAGAGGTTAGGGATAAATCTCGTAAAGAACTAAAACTGAACAGGCCGGACCGATTCGGTTAGTGGACCTCCGATCAGTTCGTTTTTAACAGCGGAAATGTTCATTTTTGGAAGTCATCGATTCGTTCGCCTCTTTCGGTGCAGCGGATCGGTTCATTTTTGAAGTCAGCGAATCAGTTCACATGCCACATATTTCTAACTCTCTTTTAACTCTTTTCCAATTTGGTTTAGTGATTTAGAACCCTCTAATATGAAGTGGTATAAATGATTGTGATATTATAAGTGGGATAATGATATTATACGATATAAGGAGACATCGGGATGATTATGGGAGTATATTAGGAAGAGTAATACTCTGCTTTCTTATTTAAGATATTAGATTCGGGCTAGTTGACAGAACTCGTGTGTCCAGAGTTATATCAAATTTGTGGATTAATCAAATGTGCGATTGATTATTAAGGCTTATGTGAGTGATTGAGTAATAAAGAGGATTAGGAATATATGTGAGGAAATATCGGCTAGTGTAATGAGTGATATACACAGGTAGTCGGGTTTATTGATATATACATACGAACATGAGATGGTATGTATAAGTAGGATGTGTATATGTATATCTTGTGTGTATGATATATTATGTGGAACATACCCCTCTAGTGCTATCATGGGAAGTTGTGCGATGTGGGTGAATCCCCTGGCTAGTGAATACAAGGCGAGTATAGTCCCTAGGTCATAGGCATCCAGTATTTTTACAGTATGACTTTTATCATAGGTGAGACGTATTAGGTATGATTCGTCTCACTTTCAGGTGAGGAACTGCGACCGATTCCTATATGTTTGTTCGTTGTTTTACCAAGTCGGTGTGAGAGTCCGACGGTTGGTACCTAGGATAGGGTACGTATCCCCTGGAAGATGGTAATACTTAGAGATTGCATCGAGTGAGCTAATGCTCTGAGGAATGGTTAGTATACACATAATGAGTGATATGTATGTGTACTTAATGTGAAATGATAAATCATGTATAATAATGAGAGTAATATTATACAGGCTTAAAGGATTAATGTGTTTATCCATATGCTTATAGTTAGTGAAAGTTGTTGATAATGAATTGATATATAATCATTGAGAACTATATTAAAAGCAGTTATGCTGGTATGAATTACATACGCGAATGTGGGTTAACGCGTAAGGAGGAGGGTTATCCATAGATGAGCCGGGTAGCTTAACTAAGACTTGAAATGCATACGTCTGGTGCACGTCGTAGTTGAGGGGTGAGTATGAGTCTCAAGAGAGGGCGACACTAACTTAATTATGGAATTTGGCACACATAATTTTTGTGCATTTTAATTCACTTGCTAAAATATTTTTAAAATCGGGCGTTGACCCGTATATGTCTTTTCTTTTTCTTTTCCTTTGTTATATCTTTTAGGTGTCCCTCCATAAGGGTGCCAAGGATGAGCTTCCATTCCATAGTTTGTGGAACTGCAACATATGTGGGATATTGCAGGATTTTTTATATAGACGCGTCTCATTTTTGTCAATCTAGTTAAGGACCAGCACTGTAAATCGGGCGTGTGTTGCCCAAGTGTTGTACTGATGTATATGCTTTATATTTCATACATGTGATATATTGTATGGGTATGTTATCCGATAGCTTATTCGTTTATTTTTGTTGTACAGTTTGTTACATGTATACATGCCCAAGTTTTTAGTTCCTGTTAATGGATTTAATTGTAATGTGTTATATTATTGGAACTTTTGACATCCGCTATTATTATTAATTTGGGTGGTTAGTTATATTTTTGTTATGTGCGATAGTGATGCTGAGAATGAGCCATTTGAGATTCCTTTTTTATTTTAATAGAGGGTTAGCCACCCGTTATTTTAGTAAGCAGGGTGTCACATATGGTATGAGAGAAATAGGTTCTAGTGTCTATAGGATCTGTACGAACTTTCTACATTCTACCATAATGTTTTTGATATGGAGCCCTATTATTAGGAATATTGTGTTCATTGCGCATTTACGATCTTTTGTTATGAGAAATTGCTTTAACGGTAGTCTGTTACAGTTTGCTATTGTTTCAGATGCCGTCAAAGAGGAGTCGCCCGGTTAGGGCAAATAGAGGTGCCGAGTATGTGGAGCCCCAATTGTCGCAGGGAACTATGACTGCAGAAAAGGTTACCAAAATAATGGCTCAAGCAGTCAATGCAGCTATGACTGCTATGGCTCAACAGTTTCCTCAGGATCAGTAGCTGCCAGCAGCACTGGTAGTTCAAACCCACACAGGGCCATTTGCATGGGAGAGAGTTTGGGAATCCTTCCAAAAAAGGGCATCCTCCGAAATTTCAGGGCGGAGTCGATGTGATAATGGCGAGTCAGTGGAAAAAATATATTCAACATCACCTCCGTATGGTCGAATGTAGTGATGTTCAGAAGCAAATACTTTCCATCTTCAAGTTAGTAGGTGCGGCGCTCCAGTGGTGGGAGTCAAAAACTACTTCGGAGCAGAGGGACACGATACCCATAACACAGTTTTGGGTTCGATTTGACCGTAAATATTTTCCTCCTGTGCTTCAGACGGAAATAAGAAGGAAACTGTTAGATGTGACTCAAGCGGATCGGTCGGTGGCTGAATATGAAGAAGAATTTACTCGGTTGGCAAATTTGTGCCAAGCGAGGTAAATATTGAGGATAAGATAATATCGAAGTTTATGGGTGGTTTAAATTGGAGGATTCGACAACATTTTTTAGGGAACCCAGTGTTGCTGACATTTACAGATGTGATGAATGTTGCGTTATTGCACTATCAGGATCGTCATATTCACTTGGAAGGGAATAAATGAATTGGGGATCCTGGTCAGCCGAGTAAGTCAGGAGGAAATAGTGTCAGTGGGGCACAACATTTTCAGCAGCAGGGTAACCGCCAGAAAGAGCGGGATCTCCATTCGGGAGATTTAGCTAAGAGACACCGTCCCGAAGGTTTTAGGTTCGATGGCAGCGGTTTTAGGCAGACCCATCAGGGCTCCTAACAACAGCAGAACGTTCCAGAAGGCTAATCAGGACGAGGGCATAATGGGGGAGTCCAATAGGGTAGAGGTTTCCAGGTCCTGTGGCAAGGGCAATTTCGATTAGGACAATAGAGCCAGAGGCTAGAGAATTTTGAGGGGCGTTGCTTTGGTGTGGGGAGGCGGGTCATCGGAAGTTAGAGTGCCCGCAAAAGAACAGGGTGCAGATACCAGGAGCTCAACAGGTACAGCAGACACCTTTAACACCTTTACCACCTCCAGCACCTATTCCAGTCATCCCTCAGCAGCAGGGACAGATGTAGTTTGGGTTAGTTTATAATGTCCAAAATCCAATATTACAGCAGGTGCAGCAACCTCCACCAGCAATTGATGGTACGTTCCCTATCCATTGGTATATGGGTCGGGTTCTATTTGATAGGGAGCATCACATTCATTCATAGCTGTTCATTTTGCATATGCGGTGGAATTGTTAGAGTCATCCGATGCCCTTTTAATGTGTGTAGATTCTCCTTTGGGAAGTGGGGCTCTTATCCAATCCATATGTAGAGGGGTGGCAATAGATGTCGGAAGATTGAGTTTAGCAGACGACTTACTTGTGTTAGATATGATCGGGTGCAATGTTATTTTGGGTATGGATTAGTTGGAAAAATACCGGGCGATGGTGAATTATTTTGGGATATCCATTGTATTTACCATTTCATGTCAAGAAATGTTTTTAGGTTCCATGCCCCTTCCGGAGGGAGGTTCGAGTACCCATTTGTATTATATCAAGGAGGAGACCTCACAGGAAGTAGTTGTTCCTTTAGACTCAATTCCTGTAGTCAGGGAGTTTGCGGATGTTTTTCAAGAGATACCAGGATTACTGCCGAGTCGAGAGATCGAGTTTGTTATTAATTTGGTGCCTAGGACTAGGCCGATTGCACGAGCGCCTTACCAAATAGCTCCTTTAGAGATACGGGAGTTACGTGACCAAATTCAGTAACTTCTGGGGTAAGGTTTTATTCAGCAGAGTACGTCATCGTGGGGTGCCCCTGTGTTATTTGTGAAGAAGAGGGATGACTCTCTTCGATTGTGTGTGGATTATCGAGAGCTGAATAAGGTGAAGATCTAAAATAAATACTCGTTACCTCATATCGACGATCTATTTGTTCAATTGAGAGGGGCAACATACTTCTCTAAAATAGATTTGAAATCGGGGTATCACCATCTACGTATTGGAGAGTAGGATGTCTCTAAAACTGCATTTTCACCCATTATGGATCTTATGAGTTTCTGGTTATGCCATTTGGGTTAACCAATGCCCCTACAGTGTTCATGGATCTGATGAACAGGGTCTTTTGGGACAACTTCTTGGACCAGTTTGTGATTGTGTTCATTGATGATATTTTGGTCTATTCTCGGACAGAGAGCGAACACACAGAGCATTTGCGTTTGGTTTTTAATACACTATGAGACCATCAATTATACGCCAAGTTCGAGAAATGTGGGTTTTGGTTGTATGAAGTGCATTTTTTGAGTCATATGGTGTCAGAGAACGGAATTTCAGTGGACCCGATCAAAGTTGCAGCGGTGAGGGAGTGGGGTCATCCCACGACACCGACGGAGATCCGTAGCTTTTTGGGATTGGGGGGTATTATTGTTGTTTTATTAAGGGATTTTCAAAGATTGCAGACCCTTTGACGAATTTTACCCAGAAGGGAGTGCAGTTTGTGTGGGATAATTATTGTCGGTTAGCATTTGATGTGCTAAAGGACATGTTAACTTCAGCACCCGTACTCGCATTGCCTAAAGTAAGAGTGGAGTACTTAGTCTTTACTGATGCACCCCTTTAGGGGCTAGGGGTGTGCTAGAAAAGGAGGACAAGGCTATCGCCTATGCATCTCGCAAGCTCAAGACCCACGAGAGAAATTATCTCACACATGATTTGGAGTTAGCTGCAGTAGTCTTTGCCTTGAGAATATGGAGGCATTATCTCCTGGGGGAGAAGTTTAGTCTTTTCACGGATCACAAATCGCTGCAGTACTTGTTCACTCATAAGGATCTCAATATGAGGTAGCGTAGGTGGTTAGAATTTGTGAAAGATTATTAGTTTGATATCCAATATCACCCGGGTAAGGCTAACGTCGTAGCCGACGCGTTGAGTCGACGACCCACTGGACAGTTAGAGGAAGTATGGAAAGACAAGTGGAAGGAACTTTGCCAGGATGATGCAGTTGTCAGGGCATGCATGGTAGTGTTGACTGTCACACCCGAGATTGTGATGTAGGTGGTGA
This sequence comes from Sambucus nigra, assembly GCA_949130495.1. Classification (NCBI taxonomy): domain Eukaryota; kingdom Viridiplantae; phylum Streptophyta; class Magnoliopsida; order Dipsacales; family Adoxaceae; genus Sambucus; species Sambucus nigra. The sequence goes on along the minus strand of OX422208.1, from coordinate 384,279,328 downwards.
AAGCGCAAGTCGGGGATAAAGATTGCAAAGACAGGGTGCAACAATTACTTATCGAGGGAGCAGAATCCTACTCTATCAGTTCTGAGGGTGGATTACGTTTCAATAGGAGACTTGTAGTCCCAAATAAAGGGTATTTGAGGCATGTTGTTATGTTAGAATTCCATGGATTGTGATTTATGGTACATCCCGGTGGGGACAAGATGTACCAGGATATGCACAGACAGTGTTGGTGGGCAGGCATAAAAATGGACATAGCTGAGTTTGTCTCCAAATGTATCACTTGTCATTTAGTGAAAGTGGATCACCAGCAACCTACCGAAATGTTATAGTCGCTAGCAATTCCGGTATGGAAATAGAAAAGTATACCAATGGATTTTATCACGGGATTACCGATGTCGCAGCGAGGTCATGATTCCATTTGGGTTATCGTGGATCGTTTAACCAATGCGGCACAGTTTTTACTAGTGTGAACGAATTTCACCACGGCACAGCATTCCCAGCTTTTTATAGCCGATATTGTGAGGTTACATGGGGTGCCTATTAATATTGTGTTCGATCAAGATAAGATCTTTATGTCTCGTTTTTGGCAGAGTTTCCAGGAGGCAGTAGGAACTGAGTTGCGGTTGAGTACGGCATATCACCCGTAGAATGATGGGCAAACTGAGCGAGTTAATCAAATGTTTGAAGATATGCTCAGAATGTGTATACTTGATTTTAGGGGAGGTTGGGAGCAATACCTTCCACTAGTAGAATTCGTGTATAATAATTCTTACCAGTTCACTATAGGTATGGAGCCTTACAAAGCATTATATAGTCAACCATGTCATTCACCCGCTTATTGGTTGGAAGTTGGGGATAATAAATTTCTTAGACCTGAGATAATCCAAGATACTTCTGCAAAGATTGAGCTTATTCGGAGCCGCATACGAGTTGCACAAGACCGACAGAAAAGCTATGTCATTGCAGATCGTAGGCATGTGGAGCTGGAAGTGGGAGACCAAGTGTTGTTAAGGGTATCCCCTATGAAAGGCATGATGAGATTTAGGAAGAAAGGTAAACTTGCACCAAGGTATGTAGGGCCTTTTCCAATTATTGAGAGTATAAGGCATGTGGCATATAGACTCGCTTTGCCGGAACATTTATAGAGGAATCGTGATGTGTTTCACATCTCGTCATTGAAGAAGTATAATAGAAGTGAGATGGATTATTGGCATATTCCGTTCGAATAAATTGATTGTCAACCTGATATCTCATATGAGGAGCAATCAGCTGCCATTTTAGACCATAGTGAGCGTAATCTACGGTCGAAGGTAGTGCCCTTGGTTCGAGTCCAGTGGGTGGTACTATAATGCCGATGAGTGGACGTGGGAATGAGAGGATGATATGCGAGACAATTATCCTTACCTCTTTTTACCAATTATGTTTGAATTTCGAGGACGAAATTCCTCTGCAAGGGGGGGGGGGGGGGGAGTATGTAATACCCCTTACTTTTTATCATTTATTTTTAGTATTAAATTACCTGGTGGGTTGTAATTTAATATAATTGAGAATTAAAATGGGAATTTAAGATAAATATTAATTTGTCTAGTAGAGTTAATATTTATGTGAATTGTATATTTACTAGTGTGATAAATTAAATAGAATCATACGTTATGTTATTTCGTCGTATGTGAATATAAGCGATAAGAATGGATTATTTCTCAATTAGGGCATGTGTATGAGTTATATGAGATTGGGATAGGAATTTTTATTATCAAAATCTCAGATGTCAATTTTGAGTGCACGGTTGATCCGGGATGGGTCGAGATAGTCAAAATGAGTGCCCGGGGGTTGTATTTGAGTTCCAGAATCTTTTTGGCTAGTTGGACTCGAATAAGAGTATACGAGTCATTTTACATGTGTATTGTCATTTAAGTTTGGATAAATAGATATATAAGTTATTAGGCTTAAGAGTGAGTTAGCCAATATCATTTTTGAGAAACCCACTTGAGAGATCGTGAGAGAAAGAGAAGAGAATCTTAAAAAAATTTGGCCAAATCCGCAACTATGAAGAGGATTCAAATTCTTCAACTTTGAGGAAAGTGATTAAACTTGCTAAATAATTCTTGCGTCTGAATTATTGTATAATAAATTGGTGGGTTGTTGTGTTTTGGGTTTAAGGGTTAAATCTTGAGTTTGTTGATAAACCTTTGAAATTTATGTTAGATATGGATAAATTTTGATTTTGTTGATAAGTTCTTTAGTTTGATGTTAAATATATAATTTATGTGGTGGAAATATTGGTGGAGTTAGTATAGAAATGGATTTTAGAGGTTTGGGGTAAATCTCCTAAGGAACTAAAACTGAACAGGCCGGACCGGTTCTGCTAGTGGACCTCAGATCGGTTCATTTTTAGCAGGGGGAATGTTCATTTTTGGAAATCATCGGTTTGTTCACCTCTTTCAGTGCAGCGAACCGGTTCGTTGTAGGATGTCATCGATTCGGTTCGCATGCCATAGATTTCTAACTTTTCTTTAACTCCTTTTCAATTGGGTTTAGTAATTTATAACCCTCTAATATGAAGTGGTATAAATGATTATGATATAAGAAGTGGGATAATGAAATTATACAATGTAGGGAGACATCGGGACGATTATGGGAGTATATTAGGAAGATTAATACTCTGGTTTCTTATTTAAGATATTGGATACGGGATAGTTGAGATAAGTCGCGTGTCCAGAGTTATATCAAATTTGTGGATTAATCAAATGTACGATTGATTATTAAGGCTTAAGTGAGTGATTGAGTAATAAAGAAGATTGGGAATATATGTGAGGAAGTATCGGCTAGTGTAATGAGTGATATACACAGGTAGCCGAGTTTATTGATATATACATACGAACATGAGATGGTATGTATAAGTAGGATGTGTATATATATATATTGTGCGTATAATATATTGTGTGGAACATACCCCTCTAGTACTATCATGGAAAGTTGCACGATGTGGGTGAATCCCCTAGCTAGTGAATGCAGGGAGAGTATATTCCTCATGTCATAGGCGTCCAGTATTTTTATAGTGTGACTTTTATCATGGGTGAGACGTCTTGGGTATGATTCGTCTCACTTTCAGGTGAGGAACTATGACCGCTTCCAATACGTTGGTGATTTGTTTTACCAAGTCGGTGAGAGTCCGACGGCTGGTACCCAAGATGGGGTGCATATCCCCTGGAAGATGGTAGCACTTAGAGATTGCGTCCAGTGAGCTAGTGCTCTGAGGGATGGTTAGTATACACATAATGAGTTATATGTATGTGTACTTGATGAAAAATGATAAATCATGTATAATAATGAGAGTAATATTATACAGGCTTAAATGATTAATGTGTTAATCCATATGCTTATAACTAGTAAAAGTTTTTAATAATGAATTGATATATAATCATTGAGAATGATATTAAAAGTAGTTATGCTGGTATGAATTAGATACGCGAGTGTGGGTCAATGCGTAAGCATGAGGTTGGTTTATCCATAGATGAGTCGAGTAGCTTAACTAAGACTTAAAATGCATACGTTAGGTGTGCGGTGTAGTTGAAGGGTGAGTATGAGTCTCAAGGGAGGGCGGTACTACCTTAATTATGGAATTTTGCATTCATAATTATTATGCATTTTAATTCACTTGCTAAAATATTTTTAAAACCGGGCGTTGACTCGTATATGTCTTTTATTTTTATTTTCCTTTGTTATATCTTTTAGGTGTCCCTCCACAAGGACGCCAAGGATGAGCTCCCATTCTAGAGTTTGTGGAACTACAACATATATGGGATGTTGTGGAATTTTTTTATATAGAAGCATCTCATTTTTTTTAATCTAGTTAAGGACCAGCAATGTAAATCGGGAGTGTGTTTTCCAAGTGTTGTACTCATGTATATGCTTTATATTTCATACATGTGATATATTGTATGGGTCTGTTAACGGACAGCTTATTCGATTATTTTTGTTGTACAGTTTATTACATGTATATATGTCCATGTTTGTAGTTCCTGTTAATGGATTTAATTATAATGTGTTATATTATTGGAACTTTTGGCATCCGCTATTATTATTAATTTGGGTGGTTAGTTATATATTTGATATGTGAGACAATGATGCTGAGAATAAACCATTTGAGATTCCTATTTTATTTTAATAGAGGGTTGGCCACTTGTTATTTTAATAAGCGTGGTGTCACAATGTCGTATGGCTATCATACAAAAACGTCTAGGTTTTTCTTCAGAAATATGATCAATTAGAACTTCTTCGTTGATCGGCTTTCGTAAAAAACTACCTCCCCCAGCTTCTCTACTACCCTATCAGCGGGGTGGACCTTAGTCTCCTACATCCCTGACCGTCCATGCCTTATTTGCTATTTGGAAGGAGTAGCCCCATCATAGGGCATCTCGGTTGATGGTGTCTCGAGGAGGACTTCCTTATCTTTCTTCTTTTACTGCTTGGGTCTGATGGCGGAGATGTAGAATTTTTGAGCAATTGCTTGATCGAATTTGATCTCCATTATACCTCGATTTGTGATGTACTTGAATTTTTGGTGGTAAGTTGAAGAGATTGCTCAAATAACATGAAGTCACCCTCTGCCGAGGATCGCATGATAGGGTTAATCAATGTCGACTACTAGAAACTCAATGAGTTTCGAAATATTCTCTGCCCTCATTGGCAAAACTAACTTCCCTAATGGCATGGTCATTTATCCTATGAAGCCGACCAATGGGACAGTTGCTTTCTTCAAATTAGACATATTCAATTTGAGCTTGTGGAAAAGATCTAGGTACATTACCTCCAAGGAACTCCCTTAATCCACCTGTAGCTTGTCCACATTCCAGTTTATAATCCTGAGAGCGATTACTAGTGAATCGTGGTGTGGGGTTCTCATGGTGACCAAATCTTCATCTGTAAACACTATGTGTTTATTGTAATCCACATCTTTCAGTCGCCTGCGCTTTCCATCTTGGCTCTTGACACGATCTATCTAGAAGGCCACCATCACCACTGTGACTTTCTTGAGTTTTATTTGTACAGTCTGCCCCTGGATCCTCTTGAGGTTGAACGCCCCGTGTACTATAGCAAACTCATTACCTGCCTTATCGTCCAGTACGTTATCTGGTTTTTGGTCGCCGTTGGCGATGACCTAATCAGGATTCTTCTCTATATATTTGTTTAGGTGCCCTACCTGGGCTAACTCCTACATATGAGCTTTGAGGGACTTGCAATTTTTTATTTTCTGTTTGTTCCCCTTAAGGAAGACACATCGAAGTGTGTTATTCCTCTTGGTCAGATCTCCTTCCATCTTCTTTGGCCACTTGAGAAACTGCTGGTCCTTGATATTCCCAGGATCTTGTAAATTAACTTTTTTAAAACCGTGTTGAAGGCTTGAAAATCTTTGGAATAATTTTCTTTTCCCCCATTCTTAGCTCTATTTTTCTTTATGTTCCCCTTTTGAAGGGAATTCTCTTTGTCGTTGCATTTATTCGCCTTAGCTTAACCAATATCTGTTTGGCTAGTATTGACCATGTCCTCTACTTTGGCGTACTTTTTGATACGCGACATGAGGTCATCAATGGTGTCCGCTTCCTTCTTAGTAAGGGATTGGTGCAACATAGAGGTAGGGTCAAGCTACGACAACCTGCTCCAAGCAGTCTTCCACCTTATTGAAAGTTTCCCAATAATGCTTGGCAACTCGCGTGGGGTCTCCTGTGGCCTTTTTCTCATTGTGAGAAGAGAGTCCATACTCTTCTCGAATGTGATTTGCTGGTTGTGAAGTGGGAAATGAAGGCGTCAGTGAGGGACTTAAATCTCTTAATCGACTTGTGAGGCATCCTCTCAAACCACTTCTGGATGAGGTCTCCTAAGGTAGATGGGAATATGAGACACATAAAAGCATCGTTATGATTTCATAAGTCATGGCTTTCCTAGACTGGCGAACATTATCTACGGGGTCTATCTTGCCATCGTAAATCTTTAACCGTGGGGTCGTAAATTCTTTGGGGGTTCTTCCTCCTCAATAGCTCTTAAGAAAGGCGACTTCATTTGAGATCCTCTCGCCAACTTCTTTGATTACGGCCCCTCGATGTGTTGGGTGTTGGTTCATCTCTCTCCGGACCAAACTCTTTATATTATCCTTGCGGCGCTCTTCATCCCAGTGTCATCTCACTAGGTGACTTCCATGTTCTAAACACTCTTGATCGTCGGCTACGATTTTTACTTGCCTGAGAATTAGGAGTCTGACCACGGGATTTTTGGCTCTCCTTATGGAGTTCTTTCTCCATATTCTTTAGTCATCCCTGGAGGCGTGCATTCTCCTCTACTTAGAGGCGAGTTACCTCCTCCTGCTATTAGAGTCATGCATCATACGCGTCGACCAATCGTGAGATTTGGGTTAATCTAGACTGCTCATTACTTTGCTCGGAGAGCTGCTCCTCTGGACAAAATCTTGGATTCCACTCTTAGCGAACCTTAGATTTGATCTTGAGCGAAGCTAGGTTAGCTCGTTGTTCATCAATCTAGGGCGCACTGTTTGGGCGGTGAGACATTTGTGATTACTCTTTCGTAGAAAAGAAGATCATTTTCCACAGATGACGCCAATTGTGAGTGCAATTAATCACAATAAGGTATTCCTAGAAAGAAAAGAACGGAAAGAATATAAAATGCTCACAACACAAAAGTATATGTGGTTCGGCAACTGCCTACGTCCACGGTGAGGGGTCTCAGTTCTTTTTAATTTCTATCAAAGTCTGAAAATTACTTCCCCCTTGACCCTAAGGTGAGGGTTATATTTATAGCAATGTAAAATAATTGAGTCATACAAGGAATTCTCCTAGCTTTTTATTGACTCGTGTGGTCACTCATGTTTATCAAATTCGAGATTTTAGGTAACCAACTAAGCCTCTCAATATTCAATTGATAAGTGTTTGTATTTATCCATGTGATAAGCATTCACGTTAATCCTCCTGGTGTGGATCTGACTCGAGCGGTATGGTGATCCTGTTGGGACTGCTCGAACCACCCGAAATTAGACTTTTATAGTCTGGGCCCCACATGACTCATTACACAATTATGCACGCTTCACCCAAATTATGGTATATATTCATCTAATTCTCAATACTTTAAATTATTGTTTCTATAAAATGAACTCGAGACATTGACCATTTACATTACTAAATATAAATAATTCATTTTACAAGTGTAGCCAAAGGCATGCTCTACGGAGATAAAGTCTAAGACGACAAGGCTTATATCCCCCCATATGTCTCTTGCGTTAAAAGCCTTGCCACGCCGAGATAACTACTTTGAAACATATAGTTTTTTTAAAACTATATATATACTCCTTACCCCTAACCTCAATAAATAATTCACCACGCGCTCAAACTCAATTCATAAAGCTATCAACACAATATTTATGTTTTTCTCAAAGCAATTCAATCGTAAAAATGGACTTTGAATCCCAAACTTCAAAGAGTATTAACTAGTACAAAAAAAATCACTCATGAGTAGGATGTTATAATATGTCAGTGTTTGTTACAAATTTTTAAGGATTTCGTAACTGGTATGAATCAGAAACAGCAATAAATTTGGGAGAAAAATAGGAGCCCTTCAACATGGAAAATGTACCTGCAAAGCACCACGGTGCCTATTCTCTAGCCACTCGGTGAATAACCAAAATGTCGTCACCGAATTCAATAACATCCATACGTGGTTGATTAGGGTGCCAAGAAGTAGATTGGACATCACAAACCATGTAAATTTTACTAGATATGCTTACTTTTATTATACGAGGGAGTAATTTAATTCGATGAATGTTAGGCCGTACTAAGGACCCCCTCAAGTTGGTCGCACACATGATGACTCGATGCAATCTGACAAAGATAGCCATGATCAAGACTATTGTAAACCACTATCCATCCGACCCTAACCTCTCCTCATCGGACGTCTTTATTAAATCTCATGGCTAACGTGAATTTGAGATGATGTTAACTGATAATACGCAAATATTGCGTATTTCATCCCTCGAACCTACGCATTTTAGCCCCCTCGAGTATCTTATTCCCTTTATTTATGCTCGTTAACCAGAAAACCTCATATTTCTATATTAACATGCTTTGCAGGGGTTAATTGAGCTTTTATAGGTATTTGGATGCTAAGTGTGAAGTTTGGACGCATTCCGGCTAATTTCTGTAAGCAATCGCATGTTCAAGGGTATTTTATTCATTTCACAGCTTGGGCACTGGACGGACATCAAGTAAGTTGTATCCCTCCTCGCAAGCTTTGTGGGACTGCGAATGATGCTCAAATCCGATCCCTAACGAAGAAGTTACGGCGATTTTAGCGGAACAGAATTCCAAATGAACCAAAACAGGGGGGAGCTTTGTGCAGACCTGCATAATCGATCGATCGACCAAAAGGGTCGATTGATCGACCCTTCAGATATTTGCCTTCGAGCTTAGATAGTGGGATGAAACTTGATCGATCGATCGATCGACCAAAGGGGTCGATCGATCGATCCCCTATTTTTCTCAGCTTTTCTATTTACAAGTTTGCCGTTTTGGGGGTTTTGTATAAATACTCATTTCTCTCATTTGAGAGAACTATCTTACATTTCACATTAGGTTTAGGGTTTTTCTTGAGAGCTTTTCCCTACTCTCCATTTCCATTGGGTGTTTTTCCCATTTTGATGTATGTAAGTTAATTAATTTAGTTGTCTTCCTTTCTTTACTTGCTTTGTAGTTAATTTACATGATTTCATAATTAGGTTTACATGCTTTCTTTTCGTGCTCTCTAGTGTAGATTTATTGCATTTATTTACCGCATTTTTATCATGCTTTCTAGCTAAGTTAGTTTAGGTTGTGTCGGATTGAACTCACTTTGGTTTGACATGTTGCTTTGCTTTGGTTATGGAGTTTTATGGGTCTATTTCGAGTGTGTTGTCCTAGTTATTACGCATAGGAGATTTGACAGGGTATATCATGTATCCTCCGTGCTTACGACCTTGCATGCGTAATTTTTGGGGTATTTGTTGACGCTAAAATCTTATTAGACTGTTATGCGAATTTAGGGGTGTGACAACTCTTGATTTAATTAACTGTCGCAACGAGACGCAGTATTAATAACTCGTCGACCCACGTAACCATTTTATACTAATTAACTCGGGTGAGGAATATTCGACGCAACCTATAGTTTTATCCGCTTTGTTAATTTAGTTTAAATACACATTCCTAGATTAATCTTTCCCTTTTTGCATATTTTACTTTTTGTGTATAATCATCTTTTACACTTTTATTTTAAGAGTATTAAACCTTATAAATTCTAGCAACTCGTCTTGGTGGATTTCGATACCCGAACTTGGCCGCTATACTCACTTGTTGAGTGTAGTCATAAGTTTAGGTTTTTGTATTAAAGTGGTGAACAGAAAACAACGATCGGCGTTTTGACGCAACGCCGCTTTTCACCCTTAATCAAATGACGTCGTTGTCGGGGGTGAGTTTGTTTTAGAATTTATTTGATTTAGTATTTCATAGTATTTTCTTTCTATTTTTATTTTTTGCCTAACATTTTTGTAGGATTTCTACATTTGAGCGTCAAGAAATGCTTGAATTTCGCGCGCGCATCTACTTTGTGAAATTCGCAACTTCAAGCCATTTTGGGGGTAAGCATGTCTTATTCCAATTCTTTCGGTAATCATTATCATAATTCTCAAAATGCCCGTAATCCTATGACTTTGGGTCAATACTTAGAGTCCCATAAATTTACAAATTCAAAAATGACTTTGGGCGAGTATAACGAAGTCAAAACTTGGGTTATTGGAATTTTGATGATGATGATAATGATTTTGGGCCTCTAATTCCTTATAATAGGAATTTTGAAACGAATTGCAATAGTTTTCAAATTTTTGATAATAATGAGTTTAATTTTAGGTTCGATGGTAATTTTCAAAGTTCGCATTTTCAAGAATCCGCGCCTTGACCCATGACTTTCGACAAGGGCTTGCGTATGCTTGAAAATGAGAAAATTGAAAATCGTTATCGGGAAGAAAATCGTTTGAGGGAGCATGAATTGGATTTATTATTTGAATTCGACGATGACTTTAATTCCGAGACTTTTGAAGTTGAGGAATGTTTTGAACCAAATGAGAACTTTGTGCCTACTTTGGAAGAAACCATTCTTGACTTTGCCCATCGCATACTAGATATTGAAAGTGAGGATGAAATGGAAGTAATATCCATTTGCAATGAAATGATTTCTTCTTTGGCCCCCAAAGAAGAACATTTCATTGAAAATTATCTTATTTCCTTCGAAACTCAATCTTCAAGCAATGATAACTCATCTCTTGAGCATTAATTTCTTTCCTCCCCATTTTTATTATTTGTTATCACACTCTCACAAGTACCCTATGAATCTGTTTCAAACTTTAATGTGTTAAACCATTTCGCCGATGAGGAGTACTGATAGAAATGCCTTTTCGGTGTATTTTTGTCGTTGTTGCTTGAAAAGCTCTTCTAATCAAAACCTCAAATACCTACAAAATAATACGAAACTAAAGTGTAGAGGTAAGTAAGGGTATCTAATAACTTTGCTTTTTGTATGTATGTCATTGTTGAAAACCAAGTTAGTCAAAACCTCAATTACCTACAAATATAGCAATCTCAAGTGTAGCGGTAAGTAAGGGTATCCATCCACTTTCAAGGGGGTAAGCTAGAGACAAACTCAAATGTAATTCACTTTTATTTTATTTTTGGGATTTTTCTTTTTCAATTTTTTTAAGCTTTTTAAAATATTAAAACAATTAGGTGAGGTGAGGTGAAGTAACACTAAACTAAAATGTGAGATGGAAACAACTAACTAGAAAGTGACTAAAAGTGAAACATAAAGTCTAACACTAAAATAAGAGATAAAGTGAGGTAAATAATTGTGAGAACAATCAAGGAGTGGGATTACACCGCAAATTTTAGCTATTCTAACTAATTAATTTAATTAATTTAATTCTCCCAAATTAATATCAAAATTACAAATCAACTCTAGTTGCAAATGTAATTTTAATAGTAACCTTTTCGAAAATTAAGTTTAACACCCCACAACTCTAGAAAAATAGATTTACACTCCTTTTAATTAAGCACCCGCTAGGATCGATCAATTAAAATTTATATAAATCTTAGAAAATAAATTTAGAGTTGAAATTCAAGTTATAATACCCCACTTAAGAAACCCCTATCTCTAGTTCGAATCTAAAATGGGTATTATAACTTAGAATTTTGATTTTCTCTCGAAAATCATTTACCCTCTCTCGAGGTGTAAATTTAAGAGCGATGGATCAAAAATAACATTCAAATGGAATTTTCAAGTAATTAAACTAATTAAACTAAAATAATCATCAAATAAGGGTTTCCCCCCACCCCTTGAAAGGGGATTTAGCCTAATGTGGTATAAGATTTGACAAATTAATAATCAAAGGCATAAAATAAATGAGAAGAGAAGAGAACAATCAAACCCAATCTCTTGAAGCGAAATTGAACTCTTATTTCCTTGAAATCAAGCACAATCCATCCAATATGAGCATCCAACAATAATCAACTCAATTGAATTTCACACATTTATCACTCACAAATATCTAAAAAAAATAAAAATAAAACTATTTACAAATTTTTCTACCTAATTTATTCTAACCTAACTCTCTACTTTTCTCTAGAATTTTCTCTCTCTATTTGATGATATATATCCCCCCAAATGGGGTCTTGAGTCTTCTTTTATAGTAGAAGCATGGCACACATGGAGCTAAGGGGTATTTTGGAGAAGGTTTAATGTGCATGGAAATGGGGTGTGAGGTCATGTGGGTGAAATGGGATGACATAATCTGATTTGGTTTAGAGGGTATAATGGAAAGTTGGGTTAAGTACGTAGTTGGGGGTAAAATTGGAAAAAGGGTATAAGTGGGTTTTATGCACATGTGGGATTTGTTTTGGCTTTGGCTTTTGGAATATGAATAGGTGGAGAAACCATGGAAAATTTAGAAATGGGTCTTGGGTTTGAAATGGAAGATGGGAATAAGGTTTGGCATGGTGGGTATGGAGCTAGGTTGTATTGGGATTAAAATATCGGAATGGATCGAGTTTGGACTGGTCAGCCCCGGGTAGGGGTCGGGTTCACGGCTGGGGGAATCCGGTTTGGTTTCGGCCGTGGCCATTGCAGCTGGCAGAGGCAGGAGGAAGGAGATCCGACGCCGGAGAGGGTGAGGTGGTACCGCCGATTTTGAACCAGAGGTGGCCAGGTGTCGCCGACGGCGGCATCGGCAGGGGGAAATGGTGGGTTGGACAGATATGGCCGCGGGTTTGGGATAGTAAGCATGTGGGTCCGTGTTTGGGACGGTTGGGAGAGAGAAGAGGTGAGGGGGACGTTGGCCAGAATGGGGTTAGTGGGTTTATATGGTGGTGGTGTTTGGTTGTTAATGGTGGATGATGAGAGAGTGAGTGGGTGATTGGTTATGGAGTTTTGGTGAGAGGAGAGAGAAAGAGATGGCTGTTGGGAGGTTGAAGAAGAAGGGGGGTGTGTTTGTGTGTGGTGAGGGTATAGGATATTTAGGTGTGGGTGAGTTAATAGTTTAGGGTGTATGTGAGTGTAGGATGTTTGTGTGTGTGTGTGTGTTTTATTTGTGACCCTTAAAAATATGAAAATGAAAATAACTAAAATCCTAAAAAAAATCAATAAAAACTAAAATTAAAATAAAATAAAACTTCTAATCTATAAAGTAAAACTAAAATAAAAGAAATAAAACTAAAAACCTAATAAAAATATAAAAACTAATGATCTAAAAAAGTTAATCTTAACAAAATAAGAGAAAATAAAATAAAAACTAAAACTAAAAACTAATAAAATAAAATTATACTAAAGAAATAAAAAAAATAGAAAATAAATCCTAAAATTCTAAATAAATCTAAAATAAATCCTAAAAATAAAAATGACTCAAACTAAAAATCTAAAAAATGATAAAAAGGCACAAACTAACACACACGGGCTTCGGGTTAGGTTTAGGCTAGGTTAGGGCTCGGGTGAGTTTATGGGATTGGGTATTTAGCTCCATGAAACGCGCATTTGCCTCAATATATAGCTTTTTACACCGCAAACGGACATTTGACCTACAAGATAAACATTTAAGCACATAAGACCCATATTGTCGAGAATTATCAACTAAAGTACGTCTATTCGGGGTAAAAAATGTACAGTTTTGGGTGCTTATCACGCCACCCCCAAACAGAGCGTTGTTAGTCCTCGAGCAATAAGATAGATAGAAAGAGAAAGATAAGAAACCAAAAGTGTACCACTTTCGCGGGAACTTGCGATTGCACTTAGCATGTGCAACAAGCTTTTAAACCTATAGGTTGCCCTACAGGACGAGTTGTGTCTCGTGAGGATTTGCAGGGAATATACCCACAAAATTTTTATTCGCAAAAAATTTATTGAAAGGAAGTCAATCTCTTATTAGACATAGAATAATCGCACAATCCATCATGAAGGAAATATTTTGAGATATACAAGCTAGAATGCATAAAAAATTTAGCGAAGTAAATACTCAAGTCACATCCTTCCTAGAACTCAACGTGTGTGGTGTGAATCAGTCAAAAACGGGTCGAGTATCATAAGAGTAATTCCTAGATTACCTCTTCGGAATCAACACTTCAACTTTAAATCTCACGGATATATCTCTCTCAAACGAACTCTCGAGATTAGGGTTAGTGTATCGCTCTTGTGTGTGAGGAGGTGAGTAAATGTAAGCAAGTTCAAATGTCTCACACACTCATAAAAAAGAACGAACAATTAGAAGACAAATGATCTCATGAAAAAAATTCTAATCACTATAGCGAGAACGTAGAGTTATTCACCACGTCGACTTTCATTTGCCCGAACACATAGGGTAAAACATGGATGATTGTGGGTGAGGGGAAAATGAGATGGGAAGGATATGATGATATGAGGTAGGATGGTGATATGATGGATGTAAAATGGATGAATATGCGATAAGATTGAGAAGAGTGTACTATGAAGAACAAATGTCTTTATTTCAAAACTAACTACTAACTACAAACTCTTTTTCTTTTCTTTTCTTTTCTCTCTTTTTTTTCTTTTTTTTCTCTTTTTTCGATTTTTCTTTTCTTTTTCTCTATTTTTTTTTCTATTTTTATGTTTTTTTCTTTTTTCTTTTTTTTCTCTCACTTTTCAACCCAACAATGAAGACATTTAACATATGGAATAAACACTCTTTTATTTGAAACTGAAATATGATATGGAGATGATAGGTGATGGTGTGGGGAATATGTGTGAATAGTGTAAAATATGGAAAGGTAATGGGTGAGTGAATGGAAATGTGATATGGAAAAGCATTGGAGTGTGATGAGTGAAGTGTATGGGAGAAAATCTAGTGATCGGGACAAACTTCAAGACACGCATTTCTTACAACTCGAAAAAGATGTCGTTCTCAGTGATCAAGCCAAAAATGTTATAAAGAATAATGAGATCATACAACAATTAAATGTGGACCCAAAGGAAGTTGAATCAACTTGTGACTCGGAGATTGCGTAAAACACTCTGAAAGGGTGAAAGGCACGAATCTCACTAGTTAAAGTATCCACTAGTGATCCTTAAGGTTCTCTTTAGAATTGTAATACTCCTCAACTCTAACCGTAGTGACGTGATAAGCGCGCAAATTTTATTGAGTCTAGAAATTCATGGTACAAAATGCCTTGTTACGTATTACATAAGCTATTTAGAAAAAACAATATATTCTAGCTTGATTCCTAGACTTTGAAAGATGGATGATTAAAGATTCATGTCACTGAGTGAGATGAAAGAAACTGCACGAAATTTTAAAAATCAGGTTCAAAAATCAAAAAAAATCAAAAGAGGTACGATTTTGATAAAATTCCCCACCCCCAAACAAAAAGGAACATCGTCCTCGATGTTAAGTAAAATGATTTTTGAAATTGAGAGAATAAGGTAGGAAAGAGTTTACCAGAATGAACCGCTAATGAAGTGGACATATATCACCAATAATAAACCTGAATAAATGATAAGAGAAAAAATGTGTACAAGTCTATAACATGGAAAGTAAAGGGTGATGTGAAACACCACCCCCAAACAAGATGAGACTAGTATAAAAAATGTGAGATGCCTCCCGGTAGCGCTAAGTTTAATGTTTTCAGCCAGACCGATGGAATCTCACCCTAAAGATAAGAACGATGAAAGCGCGGGGAGACAGAAAAATTGGGTGATGATAATGACCCCCAAACAAGACTGAAGATCAGTCTTGTTTGGATAGAGGCTAAAGTGGTCAATGCACTTGTATGGAAAAGTGCATCACACGATGCAAAGCATCGGTGGACCATGGGTGGGTGGGTATTAGGGTAAGGGTGAGGAAGTCATGGGTGATGAAACATCGATCACGGGCCTTATTGAGCCGGAAGGTGAGGGAAATAAGGGCCCTATAAGAATGGTGCTCTAGTTGGTGTGGGAGACGAAATGGTGTGGAAATAGTGATGGGGTGGGGCTCATAGAAATGACATGACCGTTCTATAAATGGGCGATGATATTGGTCGCGTCGTGACACGCCAGGGAGCTGTCGCGGGAAGAAATCAGCACCATAAGAGAGTGGTGGGCATAAAGTAACAAGCTCGGTGTCACGGAAGTGGATAGTATCACCACAAATACTCTCGTAGATGGTTGATGATGGTTTCAGGTGAGGATCTAAAAATGTAGATGGAAACTTGAAATGTGTAAAATCAAGATCCAAACCAGGTGGTGGGATGAAAGGGACAATGGGTGGGTCGGGTGGGATAAAAGGTGGATCGGGTGGGATAAATGGTGGAGGAAGATGATCCAACTCAAGAGTGAGAGACACACACTCCTCATGAGGCGCGGAGTGATCCATAAGGGAACTCGCAGGAGGAAGTGTGGAAATAAACGAGTGAGTGCTCAACCTATCCACCAGAGTAGCATCGGGGAATGTGGTGGGTGGGTAAAACGATGCACCAAGATCAGATATAGAGGGATCACTAGAAATATCATGCTCAAAGGGAGCTATGCATGGTGGAACATCATCCATATCCGGATAGTTAAGAACTATCACGGATTCTATCTCGAGAAAATGGTGAACACTCGTAGCAGAAACTAACCTAAAAGAATTGGGCATGTTAGATACATATGCAATTGGGGCATAAGGTAAAAGCTCGGGCATATTTTTGGATTCTATGGGAAAGTGAGTGGGAACCGCAAAGTGGGGTTCATATGGACATGGTAGGATCGGATCAGGCTCACTATCGAAAGGTAAGTCAACACAATTATCGACTTGGGGCCCGGACCATGGGATGGTCTCAACTTCAAGATTCTCGGGGTGGTAGGGTTGGTCACACTCAAAATCCTTGTCACAAGAGGACACATCATCATCACACTCGGTTGCAACGATGGGAGGATCCATAGATGTCCGGCTCTCTCGCACACTCCAATTCATTTAACCTTTGTCCAAGTCGTCAGAGAGCTTTATTTTGAATTTGAGTGGCTTGCTCTTGCTCGAGTATGAACTTTTGCAAGAGGCTTTCGAGAGCGGATGTGGATGGAGGTGGTGGAGTGATGGGTGGTGGCGGTGGGTGAGGTGGACACAACGCGCTACTATCGTGAGTGTATGGAGAATACTCAAATGAAGTGTGTGGAGTGGGACCAAGTTCATCATACATGAAAGGATCGCTTTCGTGATGGACAAATGGTTGAAATTCAGTGGGTGCAGAGTAAGGGAACTGATCGTGAATGGGTGCACAAGGTTGTTATGACGACTGTTGGAACGTGTGAGGATCCACAACATCGGGTTGGGATTCGTATTGCGTGGAAGGGTGATCAAGCCTCCACGAATAACTCGAGTACTCACACAACTCGGGGTTAGGTATATCGGGATAATAGGCCGAGGTGGGTTCCGGAACAGTGTCATATGGATAAACATGTTCCATGGTGGGTTGAGATGGATATGGAATATAAGGGAACTCGTGGAACATGTGATCGGCATAATAACAGTGGGTGCACAACAAATGAGGAAACACGTCGACACTTGACACCGAGGGTGATGGAATAGGAGGTGCGTGCATGGATGGGTCAAAAGTACCAACGGTACTTGTGATAAAGGCGAAACCACGAAAAATCTCATAAAGAGACGGCTCGGGATCACTCTCACACGTGTCGCGTGTCAATGGAAAATGACCAACGTAGTCCCGTAAAGGACGTTCTTCGGCCATGTGGAGAGAAATAATTTTTGGAGTTTTTAAATTTTTCAAAAGGAAAGAAAATGTTTTTGGATTTTTTTTATAAAGAAAGAAAATATTTTTGGATTTTTTTATAAAAATAATAGAAGAAAATATTTTTGTATTTTTGTGAAAAATAAAGGTAGAAAAATATTTTTGGATTTTTCTAAAATGAAAGAAAGAAAATGTTTTTGGATTTTTTTTAATAAAAATGAAAGAAAATATTTTTAGATTTTTATGGAAGGAAAGGTGGGGAAAAATATGGACTCGGAAATTTGGGACGAACTAATTAAAATCGACTACCGAAAAATATATTGGACACACACACAACTCAAGGAGAAATCCTAACTAGCACATAGCCAATTTTTATCTTCAAAATTAGTGAGAGGGTAGTCAAATTTTAATTAAGCCTGCGGGCGATAAAAAAACACGGATTTTATCTGAGTGATCGTCTTTACAAAATTTTCTCCTATTGGGCTACCTAATGAATGGATTTTAAATTTAGTGATGGCTAGGGTAGCACACAATTGGTAAGCGAGTCGGGTGATGAAATCCCTTCTCGTGAGTGACTTGGTGTAGGTTTTAATAATTTAATTCATCACACCATTCAAAAAACTAAATGAGAGAATAAAATCACACAAGAGCACACAAAAGAATTGACTCGCTAACAAGAGAGGCGCGAGTGTTTGAGAAATGTACCTCCCACGGTTTTTAGGCCATGGGGTGCCGAAAAATTTGAGTCGATCGGGGGGAGAATACTCCTATCTCAGTTGTCCTCGGGAGTCCTACCGACCCAAGGTAGAGATGCTTCTAAATCCTCGCCTTTGGACGCCCTCTCTCTACCTTGTCCGGTTTCCCTATCATGCTTGTCTTCGATTATTACAATTTTTAAAATGAAAAATAAAATAAAGGTGTCTCTAAGCACCACAATTCAAGCAAAGGATAAAATCCTAATACAAGCCTTCTAAAATAAAGAAAAATGGTACAAAAAAAATAATAATAAAAAAATAAAGTGCAAAAAATAAATGAACTACAAGTTGAAATCCGCTCCGAGTGCTTCACGCTCCCAAGAATGGCAATGGCGCCATTTGATTGAAAGAAATTTTTGGTATATTTTTTCGTTGTCGCTTGAAAATCTCCTCTAATCAAAACCTCAACTACCTACAAATATAACAATCTCAAGTGTAGCGGTAAGTAAGGGTATCAATCCACTTCTAAGGGGGTAAGCTAGAGAAAAACTCAAATGTAATTCATTTTTATTTTCTTTTTGGGCTTTGGCTTTTTCTGTTTTTTTTAGCTTTTTCAAATATTAATACAATTAGGTGAGGTGAGGTGAAGTAACACTAAACTAAAATGTGAGATGTAAACAACTAACTAGAAAGTGACTAAAAGTGAAAAAAAAGCCTAACACTAAAACAAGAGATAAAGTGAGGTAAATAATTGTGAGAACAATCAAGGAGTGGGATTACACCGCAAATTTTAGCTATTCTAACTAATTAATTTAATTAATTGAATTCTCTCAAATTAATATGAAAATTACAAATCAACTCTCCTTGCAAATGTAATTTTAATAGTAACGTTTTAAAAAATTAAGTTTAACACCCCACAACTCTAGAAAAATAGATCTACACTCCTTTTAATTAATCACCCGCTAGGATCGATCAATTAAAATTTATATAAATCTTAGAAAATAAATTTAGAGTTGAAGTTCAAGTTATAATACCCCACTTAAGAAACCCTATCTCTAGTTCGAATCTAAAATGGGTATTATAACTTAGAATTTCGATTTTCTCTCGAAAATCATTTACCCTCTCTCGAGGGGTAAATTTAAGGGTGAGGGATCAAAAATAACATTCAAATGGAATTTTCAAGTAATTAAACTAAACTAAAATAATCATCAAATAAGGGTTTCATCCCACCCCTTGAAAGGGGATTTAGCCTAACATGGTGTAAGATTTGACAAATTAATAATCAAAGGCATAAAATAAATGAGAAGAGAAGAGAACAATCAAACCCAATCTCTTTAAGTGAAATTGAACTCTTATTTCCGTGAAATCAAGCACAATCCATCCAATATGAGCATCCAACAATAATCAACTCAATTGAATTTCGCACATTTATCACTCACAAATATCTAAAGAAAATAAAAATAAAACTATTTACAAATTTTTCTACCTAATTTATTCTAACCTAACTCTCTACTTTTCTCTAGAATTTTCTCTCTCTATTTGATGATATATATCCCCCAAAATGGGGTCTTGAGTCTTCTTTTATAGTAGAAGCATGGCACACATAGGGCTAAGGGGTATTTTGGAGAAGGTTTAATGTGCATGGAAATGGGGTGTGAGGTCATGTGGGTGAAATGGGGTGAAAAAATCTGCTTTGGTTTAGAGGGTATAATGGAAAGTTGGGTTAAGTAGGTAGTTGGGGGTAAAATTGAGAAAAAGGGGATAAGTGGGTTTTATGCACATGTGGAATTTGTTTTGGCTTTGGCTTTTGGAATGTGAACAGGTGGCGAAATCGTGGAAAGCTTAGAAATGGGTCTTGGGTTTGAAATGGAAGAAGGGAATAAGGTTTGGCATGGTGGGTATAGATCTAGGTTTTATTGGGGTTAAAATGCCGGAATGGATCGAGTTTGGACTGGTCAGCCCCGGGTAGGGGTCGGGTGCACGGCTGGGGGAATCCGGATTGGTTTCGATCGTGGCCATGGCATCTGGCAGGGGCAGGAGGAAGGCGATCCGGCACCGGAGGGGGTGAGGTTGTACCGTCGGTTTTGAACCAGAGGTGGCCAGGTGTTGTCGACGGCAGTGTCGGCAGGGGGAAATGGTGGGTTGGCCAGATATGGCCGCCGGTTTGGGATAGTAAGCATGTGGGTCCAGGTTTGGGACGGTTGGGAGAGAGAAGAGGTGAGGAGGACGCTGGTCGGAATGGGGTTAGTGGGTTTATGTGGTGGTGGTGTTTGGTTGTTAATGGTGGATGATGAGAGAGTGAGTCGGTGTTTGATTATGGAGTTTTGGTGAGAGGAGAGAGAAAGAGATGGGTGTTGGGAGGTTGAAGAAGAAAGGGTGTGTGTTTGTGTATGGTGAGGGTATAGGATATTTAGGTGTGGGTGAGTTATTAGTTTAGGGTGTATGTGAGTGTAGGATGTTTGTAGGTGTGTGTGTTTTATTTGTGACCCTTAAAAAAATGAAAATAAAAATAACTAAAATCCTAAAAAAAATCAATAAAAACTAAAATTAAAATAAAATAAATCTTCTAATCTATAAAGTAAAAATAAAATAAAAGATATAAAACTAAAAACCTAATAAAAATATAAAAACTCTTTTTTAGCTTTTTCAATATTAAAACAATTGGGTGAGGTAAGGTGAAATAAGACTAAACTAAATTGTGAGACGAAAATAACTAATTAGAAAGTGACTAAAATGAAAAATAAATTCTAACACTAAAATATGAGATAAGTGAGGTAAATAATTGTGAGAACAATCAAGGAGTGGGATTACAGCAAAAAATTTAGTTATTCTAATTAATTAATTGAATTCTCACAAATTAATATCAAAATTACGAATCAATTCTCGTTGCAAATGTAATTTTAATAGTAACCTTTTAGAAAATTAAGTTTAACACCCCACAACTCTAGAAAAATAGATCTACACTCCTTTTAATTAATCACCCGCTAGGATCGATCAATTAAAATTTATGTAAATCTTAGAAAATAAAAATAGAGTTGAAATTCAAGTAATAATACCCCACTTAAGAACCCCTCTCCCTAGTTCGAATCAAAAATGAGTATTATAACTAGAATTTCGATTTTCTCTCGAAAATCATTTACCCTCTCTCGAGGCGTAAATTTAAGGGTGAGGGATCAAAATTAATATTCAAGGGGAATTTTCAAGTAATCAGACCAATTAAACTAAAATAACATCAAATAAGGGTTTCCCCCCACCCCTTGAAAGGGGATTTAGCCCAACATAATATAAAGCATGATAATCAAATAATCAATAGGTATTTAATATAAAAGAGAAAAAAGAAGAACAATCAAACTAATCTCTTGAATTTAATTGACTGCAATCCTCCAATTTGAAATTAACATCCCTTCAATTGAGCATCCAAGTGATTTGCAAATAAATAATCACTCAATTAAATCTCTAACAAAATTTAACTTCACAAATATCTAACAAAAAATAAAAATAAAACTATTTACAAATATTTCTACCTAATTTATTCTAACCTAACTCTCTACTTTACTCTAGAATTTTCTCTCTCTATTTGATGATATGATCAAAATATCTTTAAATGGGGTCTTGAGTCTTATATTTATACATGGCAAACATATAGCTAAAGGGGTATTTTTGGGAAGGTTTAATGTGCATGAAAATGGGGTGTATACACATGAGGTAAGAGAGGTGTGAGGGCATGTGGGTTAAATGGGGTGATAAAATCTGATTTGGTTTAGAGGGTATAATGGGAAGTTGGATTAAATAGGTAGTTGGGGGTATTTGCGTAAAATGATTTTAAGTGGGTAATTGAACATGTAGGGACACGATTTGGAAGAAATGGGTTTGAGAAGAGATGGGTTACCACGGGTTTGGAATGGTGTAGGTGCTGGTTGTGGCCATGGAAGATCGGGTTGGAGGATGGTTGATGAGGAAGGGGTTCGGGTTTGACGTAGGGGTTGGAGGTCCTGGGTTGGATTAGGGTATGGTCGATGCAGGTGAATGGGACGTAGGGGTACGAGTCAGGGGGTTCTAGGCAAGTCGCCGGAATGGGTCGTTGCTCCAGGTTGTGTTGCCAGCGGGTTGGGTCAGCGGTGGTTCATAAGTGGGTCAATGTCACGCCGAAGGTGGGGTCGGGTTTTTTCGGATGTGGATTTCGTCGTCGCCTGCGCTGGTATGGCTGGGCTGGTATCCGCGCGTAGGGCTCCGTGTTAGGCTGGTGGAGATGGGTGAGGGTTGATTGGTTATGGTGGATCTTTTAATGGAGGTTAGTGGATTTAGAGGAGAGAGGAGAGAGAGGGTGAAAGGTTGAAGATGATAGGGGGTGTAGTTGGGTGTGTTGAGTGTAGGATAGTGTGGTGGGGGTGAGTGAGTATGTTTGGGTGTGATGATATGTGTATGATTAAAGGTGTGAGTGAGTGTTGGTAGTAGGGGGTGTGTGTGTTTAATTTGGACCCTAATAATAATAAAGACTCAACTAAAATTAAAAAATAAAATCTAACTAAAAATAAAAAATAAAGAATATTAAAAATAAAAATAAAAAGTAAAATCCTAGGCTTATATGAAAACTAAAATAAAACAAAAGAAATAAAATTTAAAATATAAATGAAAACTAAAGTCCTAAAAAAATAATCTAATAAAACTAAAAAAATTAATCCTAAAATAAAAACTAATAAAAATAAAGATAAAACAAAAATACACTAATAAAATAGAAAATAGAAAATGAAACCTAAAAATTCTAAATAAATCTAAAATAAATTCTAAAAATTAAAATGACTCAAACTAAAAATCTAAAATATATTAAAAAGGGACAAACAAAACACACACAGGGTTTGGGGTAGGTTTAGGCTAGGTTTAGGGTAGGTTAGGGTTACGTGATAAGGTATTTAGCTCCATTCAATGCGCATTTGCCTCGATATATAGCTTTTGACACCGCAAATGGACGTTTGACCTAGAAGATAAACATTTAAGCACATAAGCCCATATTACCGAGAATTAGCAACTAAAGTACGTCTATTTGGGGTATAAAATGTATAGTTTTGGGTGCTTATCACACCACCCCCAAACAGAGCGTTGCTAGTCCTCGAGCAATAAGATAGAGAGAAAGAGAAAGATAAGAAACCAAAAGTGTACCACTTTCGGGGGCACTTGTTATTGCACTTAGCATATGCAACAAGCCTTTAAACCTATAGGTTGCCCTACAGGACGAGTTGTGTCTCGTGAGGGTTTGCAGGGAATATACTCACAAAATTCTTTATTTGTAAAAATATTTATTGAAAGGCAGTTAATCTCTTATTAGACATAGAATAATCGCACAATCCATCACATGAGAAATAATTTGAGAAATACAAGCTAGAATGTAAAAAGTTTAGCTAAGTAAATACTCAAGGCACATCCTTCCTAGAACTCAACGTGTGTAGTGTGAATCAGTCAAAACGGATCGAGTATCACAAGAGTAATTCCTAGATTTCCTCTTCGGAATCAACGCTTTAACTTCAAATCTCACTGGATATATCTCTCTCAAACGAACTCTCGAGATATGGGTTAGTGTATTGCTCTTGTGTGTGAGGAGGTGAGTAAATGTAAGCAAGTTCAAACGTCTCACACACATATAAGAAAGAACGAACAATTAGAAAGAAAAGTGATCTCATGAAAGAATGATAATCACTATAGTGAGAACGTCGACTGTTATTTGCCCGAACACCTAGGAAAAATATGGATGTATATGGGTGAGGGGTAAATGAAATGGGATATGTGGGATGAGGTAAGATGGTATGAGGGATAAGATGGAATGGTGATAGTGATATGAAGGATGATGGATGAATGTATGATGGATGTGTGAGAAGAGTGTATACACTTTAGGCATAAATATCTTTATTACTAACTACAAACTCTCTTTCTTTTCTTTTCTCTCTTTTTTCTCTCTCTTTTTTTTCGATTTTTTTTTCTTTTTTTTTTTTTAAATCAACAATGAAGACATTTACATTTGGAATCAACACTCTTTTTCTCAAAAAATGATGGATGAAATATAAATGGAGATGATATACGGATGATGTGGGAAATATATGGGAATATGGTAAAAATGGGTGAAATGAATGGGAATATGATATGGGGGAAAAGTGGTAGGTGTATGGATGAAAATCCTAGTGATCGGGACAAATTTCAAGACACGTATTTCTTACAACTCGAAAAAAGATGTCATTCTCGGTGATCAAGCAAAAACTGAAGAATAATGAGATCATACAACAATTAAAGTGCGGACCCAAAGAAGTTGAATCAACTTGTGACTCGGAGATTGCGTAAAACACTCTAAAAGGGTGAAAGGCACGAATCTCACGGGCTAAAGTCTCTACTAGTGATCCTTAACACTACACCAAAATGGACAAATTGTCACCTTTCAGCCGGCCAGCCATGTCAAGGTCATTGACCGTGACAAAAAACACGCGTTTTATGTCACGGTCATTGACCTTGACACAACCGTGACAACTAATTGTCACGGTCAATGACCGTGACAAGGCCGTGACAAATTTACTTGTCACAGACGTGTCACGGTCATTGACCGTGACAATTCTTTAAATAATTATCAAGGTCAATTACCGTGACACGACCGTGACAATGTTCGCAGCAAAAACCCTTTCCCCCTTCTTTTTTCCCTCCCGTCGTTCCCTCCCTCTCTCTCTCTCTCTCGACGCTGCTCTCTCTCTCTCTCTCTCTTCCATTTATATATGTGTATGTGTATATGTATATGTGTGTGCGTGTGTATATGTGTGTGCGTGTGTGTGTATGTGTATATGTGTGTGTATGTGTGTGTATATGTGTGTGTGGTGGTGTGTGGTGGGGGAGGGGGTGGTGGAGGGGGGCAGGGGGTGGGGGTGGGGTGGGGTGGGGTGGGGTGTGTGTGTGTGGTGGTGTGTGGTGGGGGAGGGGTGGGGGAGGGGGGCAGGGGGTGGGGTGGGGTGGGGTGGGGTGTGTGTGTGTGTGTGTGTGGTGGGGTGGTGGAGGGGGGCAGGGGTGGGGTGGGGTGGGGTGGGTGTGTGTGTGTGTGTGGTGTGTGGTGGGGGAGGGGTGGTGGAGGGGGGCAGGGGGTGGGGTGGGGTGGGGTGTGTGTGTGTGTGTGTGTGTGTGTGCGCGTAGGTGCATAGGTGTGTGTGTGTGTGTGTGGCGGGGGGAGGGGGGAAGGGGGTGGGGGTGGGGCACCCATTTAATAACTCTTTAAATATTTGAAAAAAACATAATATTACAAAATTGAAACGAAATGGTATGACGGAACTTACACATACGTTATGTACTGTGCTCTTACGTTGAAAATTATTAGATAGAAAAAGAAAAATATAAATTGAGATAACCTTATAATCTAATTAGGCTAAAAATATAATGGCATCAACTA
Organism: Sambucus nigra; assembly: GCA_949130495.1. Classification (NCBI taxonomy): domain Eukaryota; kingdom Viridiplantae; phylum Streptophyta; class Magnoliopsida; order Dipsacales; family Adoxaceae; genus Sambucus; species Sambucus nigra. The sequence goes on along the minus strand of OX422208.1, from coordinate 384,253,931 downwards.
ACATATATACACAACACTAAAAGTAGACATCAATTTTATAAATAATTGATAACAGTTGGATAATAATTGGATAATAAACATCGGGAGGGGGTGGGGGGTGGCGGGGGGAGGGGGGGAGGGGGCAGGGGGTGGGGGTGGGGCATCCATTTAATAACTCTTTAAATATTTGGAAAAAATATAATATTACAAAATTGAAACGAAATGGTATTGACGGAAGTTACACATACGTTATGTACTGTGCTCTTACGTTGAAAATTATTAGATAGAAAAAGAAAAATATAAATTGAGATAACCTTAGAATCTAATTAGGCTAAAAATATAATGGCATCAACTAACATATATACACAACACTAAAAGTAGACATCAATTTTATAAATAATTGATAATAGTTGGATAATAATTGGATAATAAACATCGGGAGGGGGTGGGGGGTGGCGGGGGGAGGGGGGCAGGGGGTGGGGCACCCATTTAATAACTCTTTAAATATATGGAAAAAACATAATATTACAAAATTGAAACGAAATGGTATTGACGGAACTTACACATACGTTATGTATTGTGCTCTTACGTTGAAAATTATTAGATAGAAAAAGAAAAATATAATTTTCATTTAAATTGATAATAATTTTATTCATGAAATTAATTCAATTAGGTTAAACCCTAGATAATTTTTTAACAGAATTTGATAATATTATATAAAGTTTAGTAAATTCACAAAATGTTGCTACTTGTATATTTTTAGGAATATCATTAGTTATAATCCATATACATGCATGTTGTTAGAAAGTCGTAAATTTAATTCTCACTTTAATTTGTAGAATCTCTGTACTTGGTTGGATTTATCCCTTTATGATAATGAAATTTATGCTACAATTATAATTATCTCATGTCATAATTTTATTGATAAACAATATATGTAGTTGTCACGGTCGTGGTGGGGGGAGGGGTGGGGGTGGGGTGGGTAGGGGTGGTGTGTGTGTGTGTGTGCGTAGGTGAGTAGGTGTGCGTGTGTGTGTGGCGGGGGGGGGGGGGCAGGGGGTGGGCGGGGCACCCATTTAATAACTTTTAAAATATTTGAAAAAAACATAATATTACAAAATTGAAACGAAATGGTATTGACGGAACTTACACATACGTTATAATATAGACGGAACATTTTTTTATCTGTACTATTAATTCAATCAATTCAATTAGGTAAAACGAAATGTGTACTATTAACATTTTTTTTTTATCTGTACTAATAACATTTTTTTTACAGCAAAAATGTCTCCTTCAGATGTTAAGGCGAAGATGATGATGCTGTTTATGATGATGTCGTCTGGGTTCGGTGGTAGCGGAGGCGACGAGGGCTCCTCCGCCCCTAGGCTCCCCAAATATGGAAAATTTGGGATTACCGTCGAAAACAAGTTGGAGCTATTAGCGAGATCCCTCGAGCTGCTAAAGACGGTCATCGGCCCGGGGTTTATGAGTTGGAAGGAGGTGCCATATGAGCTGAAATTAGCTGTTTGGGTGGCACTACAAGTAATATTTCAATTTCAATTTCAATTTTAATTTCAATTTCAATTTCAATTTTAATTTCAATTTCAATTTCAATTTTAATTTCAATTTCAATTTCAATTTCAATTTCATATTTATATTTATATTTATATTTATATTTATATTTATATTTATATTTATATTTATATTTATATTTATATTTATTCGCAACTAACATTGTATTTGTTGGACAGGAACAATTCAACTTGGATCCAAAGCTACGCAATTCCGTCTTGGAGCAGTTGAGGGAGCAAGACAAGACGTGGAAGAAAAATATGCGGACACGGTACTTTGGAAAGACACGAGAGTCCATTTTACAATGGCGCGGATCCGTCCCGCCCAAGGAGCCGATCTCATTGGCACAATGGTAAAAGTTCATTGACAATGAGATCGAGGATCGACAATTGGCATCTCGCCAATCGGGGAGGGAAAATCGGGCTAAAAAGACGGACGTGCACTACTCCGGTCGGACCTCTTACGCTGAGGTGGAGCATAGGATGCAGGTTATATTTAATTTATCTATAACTACAGAAATATATTATTGGATATTATTTTACTTTGCGGGGCCGATACTAATTTTACTTTACTTTATTTTATTTCAGGGGGTAGGGAGTGGGCCAGGGGGTAAGCCACATAGGCTCGATACTTATGTGGCTCTTCGGACGAAGAAGGGGAAGGACAAGGAGGTGTCCCCGAGCGTCGCGGCCACGATTGTAAGTAATCCGACAGTTTAATTATTATTAATTACGTTATAATTTTTTAGTTTACTTATTTTACTAATCATGTGCTTTTTGTCGTTTCAGGAAAAGCTTAAGGAAGTGCATGAGTCGCAGTCTGATGCCGACATGGCATCTTTGTCCACAGACGCACTCAGCCAAGTGCTTGGCTCTGATCGCAAGGGGAGGACAAGGGGAGTGAGCTCGCGGGTGTCCAAATCTAGGATCATCGGATTGAAGACGAGCGACACCGGGTTGGCTCGAACGGTGGATTCACACGACGCGAAGCTGTCCCGTTTGGAGGCGACGGTCCAAGATATGTACGCATTCATGAAGCGTACGTTGGGTGGAGACCGTAAGGGGAAAGGGAAAGGGAAGGAGAAGGAGAAGGCGATGGAGGAGGAGGTGCGGGAGGATGAGGCGCAGGATGACGAGGCGCAGGATGACGAGGATGTGGACCTCGCTGCTTCATCACCGACACGTTCGTACTTCGACGATCAACTTCCCTATTTGACGCCCTCCAACAGACCATTGTCGACAATTGGTTGGCCGAGCGTGTTCATATTGGACGTATTTGATGGCCAGCGGGTAGGGCGGGGGTTGAGGGACCCGAATATCATCGAGGGTGGAATAGTCCATGGACGTGTGCTTCAAGAGATGGAGTCCAGGGTGCTCGTCACGCATGTCATACCCGGGAAGGAGAACTCCCTATTGTGGTTGCGCGAACAATGCGGCACGACGTATATTAGTGGGTTCGTATGTCGTGTGGCCTACTCACCTCCTCAGTTTTATCCAAGACATGTAGTAACATTATTTTTAAGTTTGTCCATTTTAATTATATTTGGATTATATCGTCATGTATATTATTTTTACTTTGAATATTTGGATTATATTGTCATGAATATATATTTGCATTATCTTTAGTTTGTGTTGGATATATGATGTTTGGAACAGGTATAACGTTGCTATAACAGGTACAAATATACTGCTGGGCAGTGGCGGTGGCCATACTGCCCAGTAGATTTTTTTTAAATTCTGCCCAAAATTGTCACGGTCATTGACCGTGACAAACCCGTGACACAAAGTTGTCACGGACGTGTCACGGGCAATGGCCGTGACAATTTTTTTTAAAGGGTCACGGCTTAGTCACGGTTTATAACCGTGACAAACGTGTCACGGTCATTGACCGCGACACGACCGTGACACAAAACGCGAGTTTTGTGTTAAGGTCAATGACCGTGACACGACCGTGACAAAAAAAGTTGTCTCGCCTCGAAATGTCACGGTCATTGACCTTGACAAGTTGGATTTGTCAAGGTCAATGACCTTGACAAATGGGCAGATTTGGTGTAGTGTAAGGTTCTCTTGGCAATTGTAGTAATCCTCAACTCTAAATCGTAGTGGCGTGATAAGTGCACAAATTTTTGTTGAGTATAGAAATTCATGGTGCAAAATGCCTTGCTACGTATTACATAAGCTATTTAGAAAAAATAATATCTAGCTTGATTCCTAGACTTGCAAAGATGGATGATTGAAAATTGACATCATTGATTGAGATGAAAGAAACTGCACGAAAATTTTAAAAATCAGGTTCAAAAATTAATTTTTTTCAAAAGAGGTACGATTTTGATAAAATTCCCCAGCCCCAATCAAAGAGGAACATCGTCCTCGATGTTAAGTAAAACGATTTTTAAAATTGAGAGCATAAGGTAGGAAAGAGATTACCAGAATGAACCGCTAATGAAGTGGACAGATATCGCCAATAATAAACCTGAATAAGAAGTGAGAGAAAAAAAAATGTGTACAAGTCTATAACATGGTAAAGCATTGGGTGATGTGAAACACCACCCCCAAACAGGATGAGAGTAGTACAAGAAATGCGGGTTGCCTCCTGGTAGCACTAAGTTTAATGTCTTCAGACAGACCGAACCACTCTCACCCTAAAGATAAGATTTATGAAAGCGCGGGGCAGCAGAAAAATTGGGTGATGAAAATCACCCCCAAACAAGACTGAAGCGTCAATCTTGTTGGATGAAGACTAAAATGGGTCAATGCACTTGTATGGAAAAGTGCATTACATGATGCAAAGCATCGGTGGACTACGGGCGGGTGGGTATTAGGGTAAGGGTGAGGGTGAATAGGGTGAAGAGGTATCGGCCACGGTCCTTGTTGAGATTAAAGGTGAGGGAAACTATGGCCCTATACGCATATTGATCTAATTGTATGGGGAGGTAAAATGGTTTGGCTAGTGGGATGGGATGGGCCTCGTAAAAATCACACGACCGTTCTATGAATGGGCGATGATAATGGTCGCGCCGTGACACGCCAGGGAGATGTCGAGAAGAAAAATCAACACCACAAGAGAGTGGTGTGCATGGGATAACAAGCTCAGCGTCACAGAAGAGAGTATCACCATAAAAACTCTCATGGGTGGTGGAGGATGGTTTCAGTTAGGATTTAAATATATGGTTGAAAACTTGAAATGTGCAAAATCAAGATCCAAACCAGGAAATGGGGTGGAAGGGACAATGGGTGGTTAAGACGAGGCACCAAGATTTAAGATAGAGGAATCATTAGAAATATCAGGCTCAAAGGGAACCAAGCATGGGGGGACATCATCCATATCCGGATAGGTGGGAACTATCACGGATTCTATCTCGAAAAAATAGTGAGCACTCGTAGCCGGAGCTAACCTAAAAGATATGGGCATGTCGGAGACATATGCAATTGGGGCATAAGGTAAAAGCTCGGGTATATTTTTGGATATCTCGGGAGTGGGAACCTCAAGGTGGGGTTCAGGTGGACATGATGGGATTGGATCAGGCTCACTATCGAAAGGTAAGTCAACACAATTGTCAACTTGGGACCCGGACCATGGGATGGTATCAACTTCAAGATTCTCGGGGTGGTAGGGTTGGTTACACTCAAAATTCGTATCACAAGAGGACACATCATCGTCACACTCGGTAGCAATTATGGGTGGGGCCATGGGAATGTCTGACTCTCTCGCACACTCCAATTCATTTAATCATTGTTCAAGCCTTTGGAGAGCTTGAGTTTGAATTTGAGTGGCTTGCTCTTGCTCGAGTATGAACTTTTGCAAGAGGCTTTCGAGAGCGGATGTGGATGGTGGTGGTTGAGGTGGACACAACTCGTTACTATCATGATTGTACGGAGAATACGCAAATGATGTGTGTGGAGTGGGGCCAAGTTCATCATACACGAAAGAATCGCTTTCGTGATGGACAAATGGTTGATACTCATGGGGTGCGTAGCGAGGGAACTGATCGTGAATGGGTGCACAAGGTTGCCATGACGACTGTTGGAACGTGTGAGGATCCACAACATCGAGTTGGGGATTCGTATTGCGTGAAAGGGTGATCAGGCCTCCACGAATAACCGAGGTACTTACACAACTCGGGGTTAGGTATATCAGGATAATAGGCCGAGGTGGGTTCCGAAACAGTGTCATATTGATACGCATGTTCCATGGTGGGTTCGGATGGATATGACAAGTACGGACACTCATGGGACATGTGATCGGCATAATAACAGTGGGTGAACAACAAAGGATGAGACACGTCTACACTTGACACCAGGGGTGATGGAAAATGAGGTGCGTGGATGGGCGGGTCAAGAGTATCAACGGTACTCGTGAGAGAGCCGAAACCACAAAAAATCTCATAAAGAGACGGCTCGGTATCACTCTCACACGTGTCGTGTGTCAATGGAAAACGTTAAGTAGTCTCGTAAAGGACGTTCTTCGGCCATGTGGAGAGAAATATGTTTTTGGAGTTTTTAAATTTTTCAAAAGGAAAGAAAATGTTTTTGGATTTTTTTGGAAGGAAAGGTGGGGAAAAATATGGACTCGAAAATTTGGGACGAACTAACTAAAATCGACTATCGAAAAATGAATTGGACACACACAAGTCAAGGAGAATTTCTAACTAGCACATAACCAATTTTTATCTTTGAATTTAGTAAAGGGTAGTCAAATTGTAATTAAGTCCGTGGGCGATAAGAAATCACGGAATAATCTGAGTGATCGTTTTTGCAAAATTATTCTCCTAGTGGGCTACCTAGTGAATGGATTTTAAATTTAGTGATGGCTAGGGTAGCACACAATTGGTAAGCGAGTCGGGTGATGAAATCCCTTCTCGTGAGTGACCGGGTGTAGGTCTTAGTAATTTAATTCATCACACCATTCAAAAAATAAATGCGAGAATAAAATCATACAAGATCACACAAAAGAATTGACTCACTAATAGGAGAGGCGCGAGGGTTTGAGAGATGTACCTCCCACGGCTTTTAAGTCGTGGGGTGCCAAAAAATTTGAGTCGACCGGGGAGAGATTACGCCTATCTCAGTCGGCCCCGGGAGTCCTACCGACCCAAGGTAGAGAGGCTTCTAAATCCTCGCCTTTGGACGCCCTCTCTCTACCTTGTCCGGTTTCCCTATCACGCTTGTCTTCGATTATTATAATTTTTAAAATGAAAAATAAAATAAAGGTGTCTCTATGCACAGCAATACAAGCAATGATAAAAATCCTAATACAAGCCTTCTAAAGATATAAAACTGGTACGAAAAGCAACTAAATTGTAAAAATAAATGAACTACAAAATAAAATTCGCTCCAAGTGCTTCACGCTCCCAAGAATGGCAATGGCGCCATTTGATAACTTGAACTTTTTATCTCCCCGGCAACGGCGCCATTTGATAGAGAGAACTTTTGCGTGTATATTTTTCGTTGTTGTTGCTTGAAAAGCTCTTCTAATCAAAACCTCAAATACCTACAAAATAATATGAAACTAAAGTGTATAGGTAAGTAAGGGTATCAATCCACATCAAGGGGGTAAGCTAGAGACAAACGCAATTGTAATTCGAATTTTTTTTTTCGGGCTTTTGCTTTTTCTACTTTTTTTTAGCTTTTTCAATATTAAAACAATTGGGTGATGTGAGGTGAAATAAGACTAAAATAAATTGTGAGGTGAAAACAACTAATTAGAAAGTGACTAAAATAGAAAATAAAGTCCAACACTAAAATATGAGATGAGTGAGGTAAATAATTCTGAGAACAATCAAGGAGTGGGATTACACCACAAATTTTAACTATTCTAATTAATTAATTTAAGTAATTGAATTCTCCCAAATTAATATCAAAATTACAAATCAACTCTTGTTGCAAATGTAATTTTAAGAGTAACCTTTTAAAAAATTAAGTTTAACACCCCACAACTCTAGAAAAATAAATCTACACTCCTTTTAATTAATCACCCGCTAGGATCGATCAATTAAAATTTATGTAAATCTTAGAAAATAAAAATAGAGTTGAAATTCAAGTAATAATACCCCACATAAGAAACCCCTATCTCTAGTTCGAATAAAAAATGAGTATTATAACTAGAATTTCGATTTTCTCTCGAAAATCATTTACCCTCTCTCGAGGCGTAAATTTAAGGGTGGGGGATTAAAATTAATATTCAAAGGAAATTTTCAAGTAATCAAACTAATTAAACTAAAATAACATCAAATAAGGGTTTCCCCCCACCCCTTGAAAGGGGATTTAGCCTAACATAATATAAAGCATGATAATCAAATAACAAATAGGCATTTAATTTAAAAGAGAAAAGAGAAGAACAATCAAATCAATCTCTTGAATTTAATTGACTCTAATCCTCCAATTTGTAATTTACATCCCTCAAATTGAGCATCCAAGTGATTTGCAATTAAATAATCACTTAATTAAATCTCTTACAAAATTTAACCTCACAAATATCTAACAAAAAAAAAACTATTTTCAAATATTTCTACCTAATTTATTCTAACCTAACTCTCTACTTTACTCTTGAATTCTCTCTCTATTTGATGATATGATCAAAGTCTCTTTAAATGGGGTCTTAAGTCTTCTATTTATACATAGCAAACATGGAGCTAAAGGGGTATTTTTGGGAAGGTTTAATGTGAATGGAAATGGGGGGGTATACACATGAGGTAAGAGAGGTGTGAGGGCATGTAGGTTAAATGGGGTGATAAAATCTGATTTTGTTTAGTGGGTATAATGGGAAGTTGGGTTAAATAGGTAGTTGGGGGTATTCGGGTAAAATGATTTTAAGTGGGTAATTGAACATGTGGGGTATTCTTTGGTTTGCGTTTATTTAGCAGGTGAGGACACGATTTGGAAGAAATGGGTTTGAGAAGAGATGGGTTGCCACGGGTTTGGAATGGTGTAGGTGCGGGTTATGGCCATGGCAGATCGGGTTGGAGGAGGGCTGATGAATAGGGGGTACGGGTTGGATGTAGGGTCTGGAGGTCCTCAGTTGGATTCGGGTTAGGTCGCGCCGGCCGTTGGGGTTGCTGGTGGGCGATCGACGTCGGGGATGGATAGAACAGCAGGGTATGATCGGTACAGGTGAGTGGGACGCAAGGGGACGGGTCAAGGAGTTCCAGGAAGGTCGCCGGAATGGGTCGCTGCTCCAGGTTGTGTTGACGGCGGGTTGGGTCGGTGGTGGTTCGTCAGTGGGTCAATGTCGCGCCGTAGGTAGCGGTCGGTTTTTTTCGGATGTGGGTTTCGCCGTCGTCGGTGCTGGTATGGTCAGGGTTGGGCTGGTGTCCGCGGGTAGGACTCCGTGTTAGGTTGGTGGAGATGGGTGAGGGTTTGTTGGTTATGGTGGTTTTGTTAATGGAGGTTAGTGGGTTTAGAGGAGAGAGAGGGTGGAAGGTTGAATATGAAAGGGGGTGTAGTTGGGTGTGTTGAGTGTAGGATAGTGTGGTGTGGGTGAGTGAGTATGTTTGGGTGTGATGATATGTGTAGGATTAAAGGTGTGAGTGAGTGTTGGTAGTAGGGTGTGTGTGTGTTTAATTTGGACCCTAATAGTAATAAAGACTTAACTAAAATTAAAAAATAAAATCTAACTAAAAATAAAACAAATTAAAAACAATAAAAAAAATATATATTAAAAATAAAAATAAAATCCTAGGCTTATATAAAAACTAAAATAAAACAAAAGAAATAAAAACTTAATATCTAAATGAAAACTAAAGTCCTAAAAAAATAATCTAATAAAACTAAAAAAACAAATCCTAAAATAAAAACTAATAAAAATAAAAATAAAGATAAAATAAAAATACACTAATAAAATATAAAATAGAAAATGAAACCTAAAAATTCTAAATAAATCTAAAATAAATCCTAAAAATAAAAATGACTCAAACTAAAAATCTAAAAAATATTAAAAAGGGACAAACAAAACACACACAGGGTTTGGGGTAGGTTTAGCCTAGGTTTAGGGTAGGTTAGGGTTACGGGATAAGGTATTTAGCTCCATTCAACGCGCATTTGCCTCGATATATAGTTTTTGACACCGCAAACGGACGTTTGACCTATAAGATAAATATTTAAGCACATAAGACTCATATTTCCGAGAATTAGCAACTAAAGTATGTCTATACGGGGTATAAAATGTACAGCTTTGGGTGTTTATCAAGTACTTTCTTGAGTCGCCTTCCATGAACGCATATTTGCCTTCATGTGAGGCCCCTCCCATTCCAATTTCAAAATCTTTGGGAGGATATTCTGCTTTTCTCGGTCCCCACATATTTTTGTCACCCGTTCAATCCAAATCCCCCATCGTCCCTCCAAAACTTTTAATTGACGATGGTTCCTTTCTTACGCCTTACACATGCCTTCCGTTGTTCAAACGGAATTCATATTTTTCGAAAGGCATGCTTGAGAGTGAGTGTACACCGGTTATCCTCCAAAGTTAAATCGTTATCATGATAGACCCTCAACTATTTAGACTTCTAGTGTATAGTTAGTGTGAAGCCTAAATAGTAGGTTGTGTATAGTTAGCTTTTTATTCTTTCTTTCTTTTTATCTTTTCTTTGTTTTAATTTAGTCTCTTGTAATTAGTTAATTTTTTGTTATTTGTTTTTGCTATACTCGGTACTAACTTGTTTTGTAGATTCTTTGGACTTGTTCTTATGGCGATCGCTACATTTTGGGTAATATCGCTATTTTGCTCTCTTTAACTTGGTTTTAATTCACATTGAGGGCAATGTCAAGTTTTAAGTTAGGGGGTGTGGGATATTCTATCCATTTCTTTATTTAGTCCATGTTTTTTCTCACGTGTTAGTTCCTTAGTATGCCTTTCTTAGAAAAATTAAAAATTTCAAAGAGATTTTCTTTCTTTTTTCTCCTTTGTTGAGCATTTTTTCTTTGTTTTCGATGATAAATTTCAATAATTTCCCGACCCAATAGACAACCCAATGATGCATGTTCTCGATTTTAGTAGTTATTAGACTTTATTCCTCAATCATTGATATTATGAATAACTTCATGAATTAAACTTGAATCCCATGAGCACATGCACTTTTCTTGCTTTATTGATTTGGTTTAAGATTTTTATAACTCGGTAATCTTTTGGTGTATTGTATATACTTACACCGAGTAAGCTTTGTACCTTTTGTCATTTATGAGTGTATACACTATTATTTCCTCTTTGAAAACGTTGAATTCTTCGGTAATCTCTCTATTCTTTCATTGATCGTTCATTAATTGAGTTCATATATGAAATGTGTTACTTGAGCATGATTTTCAAAGTTTGTTTTGACTCGAGAATTGCGTAAACTTTTTGAAATGATCATAGGCCATCTTTGTTATATCACCCATATTAGCCTTGACCTCGCCGCATATATTTACCCTCTTCCACCCCTTTGAGCCTAAATATTAGCCTTTCGTTTCATAACCAAATTCCCATACCAACTCCACATTGGAGTTATATACCATACATATTACCTTCCATACCTTTGTTTGGAATGTTCTTGGGATTGAATGTTGTTGTTGTGTTGCGGTTGCAATTTAGGCATATGAGAGTGTGAAATGTAAAAAAAAAGAAAGAAGTGAAAAAGAGAAGAAAAAGAGAAGTGAAAAGAAAAAGAAAACAAAAGAGAAAAAGAAGAAAAGAAAAGAAAAAGAAAGTTGTAAATGTTGTATATAGCACAATAATCTTTGATTGCTCTCCAAATGATATATCTAATGCTTGCTTGGAATGTATTTTCCAATTTTGATATTGCCTGCACTATTTCCCATTATCCCGAGTTTTCATTTTCGAACACTTTGAACCCGTACATACATATCCTTCGTTTCATACCCTAGCCTAACTTACATTATAACCCTTTTCAAGTCCTATGTGATCTTAGGGTTCATTTAATTTAAAAGTCAAAATAGTTTTGATAATCTGTGAAAATGCATTTCGCTCCTTTAATGAGCGGTATCTTTCATTGAGGTTACATTTTCATTTTATATATAGAGTTCGTCATTTGTGACATGTGTGCGGCCTAGTTTTCATTTACATTTACTTTTTATGCCCGCATGTTCCGTGTGTTAACTTTCTGTTTTAAGTGAATTCACTTGATGAGTGTAATGCCAGTGAGGATTGAATATATGCTTGCTTTAACGCTTATCCGATTTATATAAGTTTTTGCCAAATCACACTTTTCATGTGCTCGCTCCCCTCCCACATTTTAAGGTTTCAATTCTATGAGGTGCATTCTATAATGTTAATAATATGGACTTTCATTTGAATTCATTCATTGTGCTAATAACGTGTATGAAATCTTTTTCGCTATTGTTGAGCTTGTTGCATGTTGGTTTGGGCATATTTTGAGGAAACCATATGATGTTTGTGGGTTTCATCCCTGAAAACCCTCACGAGACGACACTCGTCCACTAGGGTAACCTAGGGGTTTAACGGCTTATTGCATATGCTAAATGCAATCGTTCGCCCGCGAAAGTGGCCTTATCTTTTTATTGATTTTTCTTCCCATTTTGTACTTGTATCCTGCTTTTGGATTGCTTGTAGTTCTTGTTGCATCCTATTTCATTGCTAGGGACTAGCAATGCGTAAGTTAGGGGGTGTGATAATACGCAAATATTGCGTATTTCATCCCTCGAACCTATGCATTTTAGCCACCTCGGGTATCTTATTCCCTATATTTATGTTCGTTAACCATACAACCTGGAATTTCTATATTAACATGCTTTACAGGGATTAATTGAACTTTTATAGGTATTTGGATGCTAAGTGTGAAGTTTGGAAGCATTCCGGCTAATTTTCGTACGCAATCGCACGTTCAACTCTCATTTTAGTCATTTCACAGCTTAGGAACCTGGCCCGACATATTCACGAAAGTTGTAGCCCTCCTCGCAAGCTTTGCATGAACGGGAACGGTACGCCAATCTGATCCCTAACAAAGAAGTTACGACGGATTTAGCGGAAGAGAAATTTAAATGAACCAAAATAGGGGGGAGCTTTGTGCAGGCCTGCTTGATCGACCGAAAGGGTCAATCGATCGACCCTTCAGATATTTTCCTTCGAGCTTAGACAGTGGGCTGAAACCTAATCGATCGATTGATCGACCAAAGGGGTCGATCGATCGATCCCCGATTTTTCTCAGCTTTTCTATTTACAAGTTTGCCATTTTGGGGGTTTTGTATAAGTACTCATTTCTCTCATTTGAGAGAACTATCTTACATTTCACATTAGGTTTAGGGTTTGTTTTGAGAGCTTTCCCCTACTATCCATTTCCTTTGGGTGTTTTTCCCATTTTGATGTATGTAAGTTTATTAATTTAGTTGTCTTCCTTTATTTACATGCTTTGTAGTTAATTTACATGCTTTCATAATTAGGTTTACATGCTTTCTTTCTGTGCTCTCTAGTGTAGTTTTATTGCGTTTATTTATCGCATTTTTTTCATGCTTTCTAGCTAAGTTAGTCTAGGTTGTATAGGATTGAACTCACTTTGGGTTGACATGTTGCTTTGCTTTGGTGATGGAGTTTTACGGGTCCATTTCGAGTGCATTATCCTAGTTATTACGCATAGGAGATTTGACGGGGTATATCATGTATACTTCCTGCTTACGACCTTGCATGCGTAATTTTTGGGGTATTTATTGACGCAAAAATCTTATTAGATTGTTATGCGAACTTAGGGGTGTGACAACTCTTGATTTAATTAACTGTCGAAACGAGACGCAGTCTTAATAACTCGTCGACCCATGTAACCATTTTATACTAATTAACTCAGGTGAGGGATATTCGACGCAACCTATAGTTTTATCCTCTTGTTAATCTAGTTTAAATACACTCACATAGATTAATCTTTCCCTTTTTGCATCTTTTCCTTTTTGTGTATAATCATCTTTTACACTTTTATTTTAGGAGTATTAAACCTTATAAATTCTAGCAACTCGTCTTTGTGAATTCCGATACCCGGACTTGGCCACTATACTCACCTGTTGAGTGTAGTCATTGATATGACCAAAATGTACCCTCGTTTCTTAGGACGATGGGCATCACATCTCACGGTCGATTCGTCACAAGAGCCTCACATATCATTGGCAGGGTCGTCCAGATAAGGGTCGACCTCAGCTTAATCATTGGCAGGGTCATCCAGCTAAGGGTCGGCCTCAGTAGGGTCAGCGACGTCTTAATCATTGGCATGGTCGTCCAGATAAGGGTTGGCCTCATTAGGGTCGGCCAGTGCTTAATCATTGGTAGGGTCATCCAGATAAGGGTCGGCCTCAGTAGGGTCGGCCACGGCTTAATCATTGGCGGGGTTATCTAGATAAGGGTCAGCCTCAGTAGGATCGGCCACGGCTTAGTCATTGGCGGGGTCATCCAGATAAAGGTCGGCCTCAGTAGGGTTGGCCACGGCTTAATCATTGGCGAGGTCATCCGGATAAGGGTCGGCCTCAGTAGGGTCGAACACGCTTAATCATTGGTGGGGTCGTTCAGATAAGGATCGGCCTCAGTAGGGTCGGCCACAGCTTAATCATTTGCAGGGTCATCCAAATAAGGGTCGATCTCAATAGGGTCGGCCACGGATTAATCATTGGTAGGGTCATCCAAATAAGGGTCGGCTTTATTAGGGTCGGCCACGGCTTAATCATTATTGGGGTCATCCAGATAAGGGTCAACCTCAGTAGGGTCGGCCATGGCTTAATCATTGGCGGGCTCATTCAGATAAGGGTCGGCCTCAGTAGGGTCGGACACGGCTTAATCATTGGCAGGGTCGTCCAGATAAGGGTCGGATTCAGTAGGGTCGACCACGGATTAATCAACCTCAGCCTGATCACAACAGTCAAAACTACATTTGCACCTATCAGCGCAAGATCATCAGTCTGTTATTGGCAACCTCAGACATCATGGCAGCAACCTCGCCCATCATGTAGTGAACTTGATACCTCGGCCTGAGGGTCGGAACAGAAGACGTCAGCCTCGGCCATAACCTCATAGCTCTTATATAAAAGCTCAGCCTCGGCCTCAGCCTCATATCTCATCACATGGTGCCTCGACCTCGTTCTCGGCCTAAGGGTCGAAACATAAGGCATTGGCCTCGACCACAGCCTCATATCTTTCATACAACAGCTCAGCCTCGGCCTCATAGATCATCACATTATGCGTCGACCTCGACCTTCTCCCGCATCAACATCAACATCATCTCAGCCTCAGCCAGGACCAGGATGATAGACTCTAGGCCGAGACCCCCCAGATGACATCTACCGTACGAGCAGTATAAGATCCCAACATAGCATATCACACGTGGACAAAGCGTTATGACCAAATTTTCTTGGCACATAAGGGAATATTTTATCACCATCCTCCACATGTGACAGTGATAGGTGGCTTCACTAGATTGCTAGATCATCCGACACATGCTCATTGCATCCCTGGGGGTACACTACACCCCCCCAGACACTATATATACTTGTTTTCTCCTACCTTGTAGAAGGTCCTCAATTACAAACCCTAACCAAACTCCGGTGCATTTACAGTAGAGAGAGAAAGTGGAGTGATTGTATTGCTAAGACCATTATAGTCCTCTTCTGATTGTGATACTTACACTCACTTCCACAGTGGACGTAGGCAATTACCGAACCACGTATATTGGTGTGTTTCTCCTCTTCTCCTCATCTCCTTCTACATATATGTGTTGTTATTTGCTGCCATTGTTATGCCTGTTTGAGCTCTAATACCTCTTTATCTGGTGGTGGTGTTTACAGCATCATCATTTTGGCACCATCTGTGGGAACGTAGATAGTCATCTGCTTCCTATCTTAGCTTACTCTTCACCGAATTCTCTGGTGGTGGTCTAACCCCACCGTTGCTGGGTTTGAACCACTATTGAAAGAACTCTTGTCGAGGTTTTAAGCTCTCTTTAGTTTATAACTCATCCACAATCAAGGTTAGACTATGGCATCATAATACCCACCTCCTATTGGTGGACCTAGCATCAGCAACGACCCTCCTCAGTCAGACATGGTGGAGGTGGTGGCGGCACTGAAGTCACTGGCAGCCAGCCAGCCAGCACGCTATGCAAGAGCAACTGGCTGCCTTCAGCCAAAACATCCCCACAAGATCAGCTGGAGGAGAACCAGAATTTATCAATTCGATCGCCTTACCTCAACGCGAAGATGCCAGGGGACTACCCCATGCATCACTAAAGGAGGTCCCGCCTCTCCAATGGCGGAGAGACATTGTTGACCCCAGGCAACCCTAACCGGAGGACCGGTATGATGATTTAGAGGCTGAGAAAAACGCTCCGGTAGACTATTGGGAGCCCTATGAGATCTCAAGAGAAATCATGTGGCCAGTGCGAGCAAGCCAAGATGGTCGGCCAAGAGGCTCGGCCTCTGACAGATTGAGTAAGGTAGGCCTTTGAAAGGCTCGACCCAGGGTGCAACCTAAGAGACAGATCGTCTAGATCAAGAAGTGTAGAACGTTCTTCAAGGGAAGGTCGGACAAACCCTGACCGAGGCGATGGTCAGAGGGAGGTCAGCAGCCGACATAGGCCAGTGGTGAAGGAACCTCAGTTAGGCCTGCGGAAGTAGCCAGTGATAACCTCGGCCAGGTCGAAGTTATAGCAGCAGTAGATAGACCCTAGAACATCTCAATCTAGAGGATGGTGGATAAGATATGAGACATCCTCGAAATCCGAGACCCTTTGCAAAAGGGCTACTCTGAAGGCTCACCTTTCACAGCTAAGATGGTTTCCCAACACCTGAAAATTTCAAACCACCAATGGTAACCCCAAAGTATGATGGGAGTACGAACCCATTACACCATGTGGAAATGTATCAGTCTGCTGTCGATATCTACTCCGTCTTAGATGAGATGAGGTGTCGTGCCTTCTCCAGTATTTTGACAAGAGCAACTCATGTGTGGTTTACTTCGCTCTCGAAGGGATCCATTGATAACTTCAAGCAGCTCGCAGAGAGGTCCATTCACAACTTCTGTTTTGGGGTAAGACCTCAAAAGAAGGCCACTCACCTGATGTACGTCAAGCATGGAAAGAATGAGAGACTAAGAGACTACATTGAAAAGTTTAACAAGGAGAAACTAGAAGTGGAAGATTACGAATAGAGTATCGCTATGA
The DNA here is from genome assembly GCA_949130495.1 of Sambucus nigra. Lineage (NCBI taxonomy): Eukaryota > Viridiplantae > Streptophyta > Magnoliopsida > Dipsacales > Adoxaceae > Sambucus > Sambucus nigra. The sequence continues at coordinate 384,237,244 of OX422208.1, read as the reverse complement.
GAGCACTAATGGGAGGGCTATAAAAGGGGAAGTTGCTTTAGAAGCTTGCCGAAGACCCTCCGAAGTCTATGGTTGAGCTACTAGTTATGGCAGGAAAGCTCATGAATGCCGAGGAAGCCATGGCTTCCAAAGAAGAGGATGAATCTGGTGGAAGCAAGTCTCATAAAGCCAAGGATAAGGACGGGAAGAAGAGGTCGGCTGATGATAAATTTATTGGCTACACTCCATTCACAGTAAGTCCTGGTATAATTTTAAATGAGATTAAAGAAGATGGAGACTTGATATGTCTTGAGAAGCTGAGAGCTCCTTCATATAAGAGGGACTAGAGTAAATGGTGTGAGTTTCATGAAGACCACGGTCATACAACTGACAAATGCTTTGCCTTCAAGGACGAGATTGAGAAGCTCCTAAAGAAGGGAAAGCTCAAAATGTATGTTGACAAAAGTGTCGATAATAATGATTCCAAGAAAAATTACAGCCAGCTGAGATGAGATATCCAAAGAAATACAAACAATGAAGAATCCGACAATTGTGGAGAAGTCGACCCCGACCTCCCACCATAAGATGTTGCTCCAAAGGGTCGGCTGCATTAAAATTTCATCAAAAGCTGACCGACAACTCTTCATCCACAAAGCCGACCCACTGCTATCTCAGACTGGGGCGAGTGTTCTCTATCAAGTGATTTTTAATGTAGTCGCTACCTCATATATATCGACTATTTGTCTTATAACAAAAGGTCAATGAAAAATTTCATATGTTCTCTCTCATATTCTTCTCATATGAAGTGTTCAGTTGCATGTTTTAACTCGTCTTAAACTATAAAACATCATCAATTTGATGAAAAACCCTCTCGGCGAAAAGATAGTATATGGACGAGACGACCCTCGTCCATACACTTTCAAAACGACGAGAGGGGACGTGGAAGAACACCATAATTTGGTGGATTCAAATTCAAAAATCATTTTGTACTCCTCTCGGTGAAAAGACAATATATGGATGAGGGTCGTCTCGTCCATGCACTCTAAAAACGACGATAGGGGACGTGGTCAAACACCGTAATTCGGTAAACCTAAATTTGAAAAATCATTTTGTTATACTCTTCTCGACCAAGGATGAGACGAGTAGAGACAAACATCATTAACTTGGTGATATCATATCTGAAACATCATTAACTTGGTGACATGAGAATTAACATCATTAACTTGGTGATCTCATATCTGAAACATCATTAACTTGGTGACATGAGTGTTAATATCATTAACTTGGTGGCCTCATATCTGAGACAAACATCATTAACTTAGTGATCTCATATTTAAAACATCATTAACTTGGTGACATGAGAGTTAACATCATTAATTTGGTGGCCTCATATCTGAGACAAACATCATTAACTTGGTGATCTCATATCTGAAACATTACTAACTTGGTGACATGAGAGTTAACATAATTAACTTGGTGATCTCATATCTGAAACATCATTAACTTGGTGATATGAGAGTTAACATCATTAACTTGGTGTCATCATATATGAGACAAACATCATTAACTTGGTGATCTCATATATGAAACATCATCAACTTGGTGACATGAGAGCTAACATCATTAACTTGGTGGCCTCATATCTGAGACAAATATCATTAACTTGGTGATCTCATATCTGAAACATCATTAACTTGGCAACATGAGAGTTAACATCATTAACTTGGTGGCCTCATATCTGAGACAAACATCATTAACTTGGTGATCTCATATCTAAAACATCATTAACTTAGTTACATGAGAGTTAGCATCATTAACTTGGTGGCCTCATATCTGAGACAAACATCATTAACTTGGTGATCTCATATCAAAAACATCATTAACTTGGTGACATGAGAGTTAACATTATTAACTTTGTGGCCTATACCTGAGACAAACATCATTAACTTGGTGATCCCATATCTTAAACATCATTAACTTGGTGATATGAGAGTTAACATCATTAACTTGGTGGCCTCATATCTGAGACAAACATCATTAACTTGGTGATCTCATATCTGAAACATCATTAACTTTGTGAAATGAGAGTTAACATCATTAACATGGTGGCCTCATATCTTGAAACATCATTAACTTGGTGATCTCATATCTGAAACATCATTAACTTTGTGAAATGAGAGTTAACATCATTAACATGGTGGCCTCATATCTTGAAACATCATTAACTTGGTGCTCTCATACTTTGAAAACCATTGGCTTGGTTAGAGACAAACATCATTGACATGCCCAAGTATACCCTTGTCCAAGCTTAGGACCCCTCGGCCTAGGCCGACCTTGACAAATCATCAGACAGAGAGATATTATGACTCGGCTTGGGGGTCAACGCAAGAAGACTCGGCCTCGTTCATAATAGTACATCCGATTATCTCATTTCTAGCAACTGTCCAATCATAAGACCGACTCATCATCTCGGCTTGGACCAACACAACCTCATCCCGCCAAAGGCTTACCTTATTATCTCGGTCTCATCCCATAAAGGACCCCTCGGCTAAGGCCGACCAACAGTGGTACCATCAGTTTATGCAAAGTGCAGAGAAGGATTTAAGTATCAAAGGTATTATGACCCAAGCACCCTCGGCCTCGTCCACCACATAAAACAACGTCTCATCAACTTCTTGGCCCAAAGGTATTTTATCCCTCAGCCTTCTATCTAAATTGAAGACTAAGGGCTATGGGGTAATTGATATGACCAAAATGTACCCTCGTCTCTTAGGACTATGGGCATCACATCTCACGAACGAGTCATCACAAGAGCCTCACATATCATTGGCAGGGTCGTTCAGATAAGGGTCAACTTCAGTAGGGTCGGCCTCAGCTCAATCATTGGCAGGGTCATCGAGATAAGGGTCGGCCTCAGTAGGGCCGGCCACGGCTTAATCATTGGCATGATCGTTTAGATAAGGGTCAACCATGGCTTAATCATTGGCGGGGTTATCCAGATAAGGGTCGGCCACGGCTTAATCATTGGCGGGGTCATCCAGATAAGGGTCGGCCTCAGTAGGGTCGTCCACGGCTTAATCATTGGCGGGGTCATTCAGATAAGGGTCGGCCACAGCTTAATCATTGGCAGGGTCATCCAAATAAGGGTCGGCCTCAGTAGGGTCGGCCACGGCTTAATCATTGGCAGGGTCATCCAAATAAGGGTCGACCTCAGTAGGGTCGGTCACGGCTTAATCATTAGCGGGGTCATCCAGATAAAGGTCGGCCTCAGTAGGGTCGACCATGGCTTAATCATTAACAGGGTCGTCCAGATAAGGGTCGGCCTCAGTAGGGTCGATCATGGCTTAATTATTGGCGGGGTCATTCAGATAAGGGTCGACCTCAATTGGGTCGGCCACGGCTTAATCATTGGCAGGGTCGTCCAGATAAGCGTCAGCCTCAGTAGGGTCGGCCAAGGCTTAATCAACCTCGGCCTAATCACTACAGTCGAGACTAAATTTGCACCTATCAGCGTAAGATCATCAGTCTGTTATTGGCAACCTCAGACATCATGGCAGCAACCTCGCCCATCATGTAGTGAACTTGATACCTCGGCCTGAGGGTCGGAACAAAAGACGTCGGCCTCGGCCACAACCTCATGGCTCTCATACAGCAGCTCAGCCTCAGCCTCAGTCTCATAGCTCATCACATGGTGCCTCGACCTCGTACTCGGCCTAAGGGTCAGAACAGAAGACGTTAGCCTCAGCCACAGCCCCATATCTCTCATACAGCAGCTCAGCCTCGGCCTCAGCCTCATAGATCATCACATTATGCGTCGACCTCGGCCTTCTCCAGTATCAACATCATCTCAGCCTCAGCTGGGACCAGGATGATAGACTCTAGGTAGAGACCCCCTAGATGACGTCTACCGTATGAGCAATATAAGATCCCAGCATGGCATATCCCACGTGGACAAACCATTATGACCAAATCTTCTTAGCACGTGAGGGAATATTTCATCACCATCCTCTATATGTGACAGTGACAGGTAGTAGATTGTCTAGATCATCCTACACGTGCTCATTACATACCTGGGGGTACACTACACCCCCCAAGCACTATATATACTTGTCTTCTCCTACCTTGTAGAGGGTCCTCATTTACAAACCCTAACCAAACTCTGGTGCATTTACAGTAGAGAGGGAAAGTGGAGTGATTGTATTGCTAAGGCCATTAGAGACCTTTTCTGATAGTGATACTTACACTCACTTCCATAGTGGACGTAGACAATTTTCGAACCACGTATATTGGTGTGTTTATCCTCTTCTCCTCATCTCCTTCTACATATCTGTGTTGTTATTTGTTGCCATTGTTATGCCTGTTTGAGCTCTACTACCTCTTTATCTGGTGGTGTTATTTACAGCATCATCAGTCATAAGTTTAGGTTTTTGTATTAAAGTTGTGAACATAAAACAACGATCGGCGTCTTGACGCAACGCCGCTTTTCACCCTTAATCATTAACCATCCTCCAACCCAGCATAGGCATCCCTAACTGGTTTAAAGAAATGTTCTATATGAGTGGAGTAAAGCACCAACCAAGATCTCTTTCGACGACATTGTACCCAAGAGGGTTATATATATCAACTTATACTTAATAGGATGCATGTCAAGCACTATGCCATTAGGCAAGTAAAGCATGAGTTGTTACAAGAAAAAATAAAACTTACAGGGCAAAAGCACTCAACAACTCCACTATAGTCGATTTACACAAAGACTTTATTAGTATGTCTTCGCATGTGCATGTGTATTGAGAGTAGGCCTGTAAATTGAGTCGCCGAGGCCCGAAGCCGCCCGTTCGGCCCGCTATTTTCGGACCGAGCTTTATTTAAGTTTGAGCCGAGTCGAGCTTGAGCTAAAATTTCAAGCTCGAATGAATTTCGGACCGAGTTTGAGTCGAACTTTGCCAAGGCCGAATTGGGCCCGAAGTCCGAACTTCGAATTTATAAATAAATAATCTATATAATATAACATATTTATGTTAACATTGTTTAATTAGGTTTCGTTCTTTTATTTCATTTACTACTTTTTTTTTAAGTTTCATTTGTCATAATCCATTAAATTACATGAGATTTTCATTTTTGTGATTTTATTGTTAATGTCATTATGGGTGTTTTATTTATCAATTGCTCAAGTCACAATAGGCCTTTGTTAGTGATCAAATAATGCTAAATGTATTAAATTTAATAGGCATTTGTAGATTTTCACTCTTATTTACCATATTTTAATTTAATATATTTCATAAATATATATTTTATTTTATGAAATATCAATTAGATTTTAGTATGTACATTTTGTCCATGATGAAAATACAAGAAATAAATACAAGTTCAAATATTTTTAACAAAAAAATTGAAATTGGTCCCAAAGCCGGTAACATTTATGAGCCGAGTTCGGGCGTAGGTAGGAAAAATTTGTTTGGGCCGAGCATGGGGCTTGAGCATGGGTAAGTGAATTCGGACCGATCCTGAACAAGCTCAAGTCCGGCTCACCCAGCCCGATTTACAACCCTAATTGAGAGCAAAACCAAGCGGTAAATTTTGACGAAGTGGTGGGTAAAGATTGAAGATGAAATTTCATGCGAGCTAAATTAATTTTTTTTAGGGTTAATTACAAGTTCTCTTCCAACTTTGCTCCTACTTTTACTTGACCACCCATACTTTTATTTTCTAGATTTAACCCCCTCGATTTATAAAAATGCATCATTTTACCCCCAAAATACTAATGGTTTTAAATTTAGGATGAAAAATTAACCATATATGTTTCATATGACGGTATTTTTGTCCAACCACTTATAAAAATGATTATTTTTTCATCCAAAAACTTGACACTATTACGATCAAGATATAAAATGACGCATTTTTACAGGTCGGGGAGGAGAGGGGGAGGGGTAAGTCTAGAAAAAGAGTGCACGCGGTGCAATGAATGTAGGGATGGCAATTTTCCCCGAATTTTCGGGTCCCCGCGGATATCCGAAAAAAAATTCCCGAAAAATTTTGGCTCGATTTCGGGTATACACTCGGGTCTCCGCGGGGATACCCGATTTATTAATATATAATAAAAAATATATATTTATATTATAATAAATATATAAGTATATAAAAGCCTCTAAAAATAAAATACCCTAGATCAATCTCACTCTTTCTCTCACGCCGCTAACGAGATCCCTCACTCCCTCACTCTCTCACGTCGCCGCTGCTCTCTCCCTCACTCCCTCACGCCGTTGCTCATCCTCATACCCTCATCTGCGAGCGTCTGCCTCGTCGTCCCCTCATCTGCGTCTGCCTCGTCATCGTCATACCCTCATCTGCATCTGATTCTTGTAAGTTAACATATTGTTATTCGATTTTTACCATTGATTTCCCTCACTATATTGTTACCATTAATAGTTAAAATTCTTGCAAGGTAAACGATTTTTATTATCCCTCACTATACTGTTTCCATTGATTCTTATAAGATTGTCACCATTGTCCATTGATTTTTATTATCCCTCATTTGCGTATGAAACCTTCAAGGGTTTGTGTGTGGTATTAGACTAAAGATTGGTTATGATAATAAAATTAATTGTAATTTTCAGTTGATATGATAACCTGTTGAAGATGTTTTTTGATAATATTTTGAAGATGCTTTTTTTTTTTAGATAACCTGTTACGCTTGTCTATTTTTTTTTTTTAGACTTAACAGATAATTTAAAACGGGTTCCCCGCGGGTAACCCGATACCCGTTTTAAACGGGGACGGGGATCCCCGAATCCGTTATAACGGAGAACGGGACGGGGAATGGTTTTTCTAACGGGGACGGGGATGGGGAGTTAAAACCCGACCCCGAACCGACCCGTTGTCATCCCTAAATGAATGGGAACAAAGTTGAAGAAGTCAAAGTGTAATTAATCCTTTTTTTAAACTTAATATCTTAGTTTTTTTATTAATTGTTCTAAATTGTATGTAAACTTATCTTTCAATTAATGACTTATTTTATTTGGGGGGTTTATTATTATTCTTTAAGAGAATTTTTGGCGAGCTAGCATTATCCTTGTCGCCCGAAGGCTTTTTATGGTCGGGCGTCCCAGAATTAAAAGTTTAGTCATCTTGAGTCTCTTCTTATTAGTTACAAAATGAGTTTCATTCATTATGGCCGATGGGTTGGATTTACTTGGCCGCCAAAACACAGGAAGGTGGCTAATATGTGCAATAAAAAAGCAACATCTTTTTAAGAGTATTTTGGCCGATGCTTAGTAAACACTGTTGTTACAACTTATTGAAGTTTTTACTCCATCCAAAATTACTAGTGCCGTTTAAAAGTAAAATGTTCAAAGAAAGATAATTTACTTTCCAAATTTATTCTTCTAAAAATAATGAATATCTTTTGGTGCAAGACATGCATCATGCGGGTAGTGTTGGGATGATTAGCTTTATAATCAAACCTAGCCTTATATAATATTTATAGAAGCGTCACTATTAATTTGGAAGGGAGAGTAGTTTTTAGTTATCTGATTTGCTGGCCCAACTGTTTAACTAACATGATTTTCAGAATCATAATAATAATAATAATAATAATAACTGCTTAAGTGGTTCATGCTAACCCTGGCTAAAAAAATAGTTAAATGATTCGAGTGCACAGCTTATCCATGTTTGACATTAATAAAAATGCGACACAGGAATAAGACAATTCCACATAAAAACATTCATGGCTTTCTAATGTGAAGCACGATCACAGATTCAGATTCTTGCAATTATTTGCACATCACTTAGTTAAACAAGATCTCTAAGGGGTCTTTTTATGTTTGCTCTGTTCTTATCTTTCTGAATTTTTTCTTCTTGGCTTAAATTTTCAACAAACATACGAAATTGTGATGAATAAGAAATAGTGAAAATTTTAATCAATAAGTTGATACAAAGTGTCCTCATTGAGAATGGTTTCGGTGTTGGATTACATGGGTGACTTGCAAAAAGGATCAGAAGTGTTCTCAATTATCCATTACATCTAGAAAGAGAAAAGAGCAAAGGGCATTCATAAAGTTGCTATTAAAAGATGAAGTTTATTGTTTTTTTTTTTTAAAATGAAGTGTTATAAAGATGCAAACAATTAATGGCCGAAAACACCGTGAAATTTAGTTAGTTGATTCATTCTTCAAAAAAGAAAAAAAAAATCACATTACATATTATTAATTAACATAAAAGTTCTCGTGTCAATGAATGAAGAGTAATTCTATATGCCCCGCCACTCAAACCGCCTGGGAACTGCATCCACCCTATTTTTTTATACAAGTTTCTTATTCTTTTTGGGTTTAACAATAAATATAAAAACTGTTTTTTTATATAAAAAAAAATAGTTTTTCTATTAATATAAAAAAAAAAGTTTTTTTATTGAAAGTAAACAGCTTTTTATTAAAATTAAAATTAAAATTAAAAAAAAATTATTCATAAATAAAAAAAAATATGTTCATTGGCATGATATTGCGATTGATTAGTACTATTAGCGCGAACCCACATCATTTGTTGAATGTGGGGCCGCGCCAGCGGCACTGATCAATCGCGATATTTTATTGACATGATATCGCGATTGATTAGTACCGTTGGCGCGGGACCCACATCATTTGTTGAATGTGGGTCGCGCCAACGGCACTAATCAATCGCAATATTTTATTGACATGATATTGCGATCGATTAGTGCCGCAGGCGCAAAACCACATTCCCGGACCCACATCATTTGTTGAATATGAGTACGCGCCAGCGGCACTAATCAATCGCGATTTAATAAAATTAAAAAAATATTTTATTCATAAATATATTTATTGACATGATATTGCGATTGATTAGTGCCGCTGGCTCGGACCCACATTCAACAAATGATGTGGGTCCGCGCCAGCGGCATTAATCGATCGCGATATCATGTCAATAAAATATCACGATTGATTTGTATCATTGGCGCGCCCTACATTCAACAAATGATGTGAGTCCGAAAACGTAGGTCCGCACTAGTGGCACTAATCAATCGCGATATCATGTCAATAAAATATCGCGATTGAGTAGTGTCGCTGGCGCGGACCCACATTCAACAAATGATGTGATCCGCGCTAGCGGCACTAATCAATCGCGATATCATGTCAATAAACATAATTTTTTTTTTTTGAATTTTTTTTTTTTAAAATTTGAATTTTAATAACAAACTGTTTACCTTTGAATCAAAAAAACTGTTTTTTTTATATTAATAGAAAAACTTTTTTTTAATATAAAAAACTGTTTTTATATCAATTGTTAAAAACAAAAGAATAAAAACTTGAAAAAAAAAAGGAAAGAGTTGGTTTCTAGGCGGTTCCCAGGCCGGACATAGAATTACTCATGAATGAATGTTGAAACTGTCTATGAACCAACACATTATTTCACATCAAGCACAGAGCCCCGCGCGCGCGCACGAGAGAGAGAGAGAGAGAGAGAGAGAGAGAGAGAGTTAAAACTGGTGCTTTGGTGATAGATTACTTGTATATAGTCATTATCGAAGTCAGTTCAGTATGTATTGACTTAAGGGGGTCCATTCCAAAAGGTACTAAAACTGTTGGGATAAGAAGAAATTCAGAAAAGCCATAAAGAACAAATTTTAATGTTAACGAACAACCCACCCTGTATCTTATCTCTCATCATCTCATCCAACCAAAAGTAACTGTTTCTAAAACCGGTGGTTCTCTATAAATATATTTAATCTGGTATCTGGCGTCACTTGAAATATATTCATATTTCAGTAACAAACTTCCTAACCAGAACAAGCTCTTCTTACCAGACCAATTCAAAAAATCAAAAATCAAAATAATTCAACAATAATCCATCTGAAATAACTCTACAGGGACACCACCCTTCCCTGTGTGTATTCTATTCATTATTTGGGGTGTAGGAGGTTGGACCCATTCAAAACATTCCCTAGATCGCACTTGGTGAAATCCCTAAGTTGCTCAAGAATTACTCATATCCTTGTGGGACCCATCATGGTTCCACATTTTCTAAGCTCTGTGACAACCTCAGTTTAACAAAATTGTCAAAACCCAGAAAGGCAATATTGTGAAAAAAGCAACGAAAAAACGGGGTTGGGGGTTGTGTGTGTGTGGGTGTGTGGGTGGGGGGTGGGGCGGGGGACAACCTCAAAAATCCTAATATACTACTCCAAGTCGGTGCATTGTTTATTCTGGGAGCATACTATTACCTTAGAGTCTGGGCCATGAATTGCTTCATAACCAAAACTGTCACCTACAGATCCAAATTCCTTTTCATCATCGTCACTGTCAATATTATTCGGCATCACGCGGTTCTGATAACTTCTTCGCCTAACTAGGAGGACGTTAAAGTAATAACTCACCAGCTTTGCCCTTGTTTTGGTGGGAAAGAATCTGACAAAATTCTTCCAGAACTTGTCTGGGGCCGCGTGATATGAGCTCACCATTTGCTTGAATCTCTTCTCTTCTTCTATCGTCCACGAAAGCGAAACTTCCTCACCCATGCGATCAAATCTCCATTTGTAAAATAACAAACCAATTTCGCGTCTCAATCCCATCCTCTTCTCCGCAATGTGAAACCTAACACATTCAGTAGAATCTGGAAGATGACAGTTGCATGGATTGTTTTGCCTTCCCTTCCCAACAATGGGGCCTGTTTCCAGAAGGGGTAGTTGTTTGTTTTTTCCATCCTCTGGAGGCCACATCTTTGTGCCTAGCCACTTGGAATCACTATTGGTAATGACGCCAGTCCATTCGGGGATTTCGGCTTGAAAACCTGGGCCCACACAAACCTGCTTTTGGGGGGGCTCGTCCTTCAAATTATCATCTGGTGTATCTATGGTTGATAGCTCAGCAATCAAGGGAGCCGACTCTTTCGGGGTAATCTTTGGCTCCTTTGCAATAGCCGTTGGCTCCTTCGCAGTAGTCTTTGGCCCCTTCGCAGTAGTCTTTGGCTCCTTCGGGGTAGTCTTCCTCTCCGCCTTTCGAGGACTTGCCAGTTTAGGTTGAGTGCTTGAGCATGTATTGCAACAGGGGCATAAGAGGGTTTTTGTCACAGGAAGCCTTTCACTGCATCTCAATCTCTCTGTGGATTGGTGATTCGGTGCATTGTTATCCTCATACATGGAAGGATGCATCCTCATCTTCTTCTGCGAACATATACCATAGTTAGTAGGATAACATTGGGAGTTTCATGTGAACAAGTTGTGAAAATTTCAATTAATACCTGTTTCACAATAAATCGATAATAAAAAATCAACAAGAGACTGCTTAATTTCGACTTTCAGAATTCTTAGCTTGCTTGCAGCAGCATGCAAGTAAAGATTGGCAGAAGATGAAAATAAGGAACACAATGCCAAATTTGTTCAATATCATAGCTGCAACGTTACTCGTCCTTAGTTTCTCCTCTTTGGGAATTCAGAAATATAGTAGTAATTATTTTTTCCAAATATCATATAATTGAAGAGGATAATTTTTATGCATTCAATGGCCTCTCCTACAAACCCCTCAAATTCACCTCCTATATTGGAAACAAAGGCTTGCTATTTTATATGACAGAAGCCCAACCATATGGAATCCGGTGATTCAGCGGTATGAGAGACACTTGATGAGGTGGAAAAAGGTTGTAATTATATCTTTCAAGGGTGGTTTTCGACTTACACTAAGAGTGCATTATCTAGCAATGATTAGTTTCTCTCTATTCTTCATTTGTCAGTGTCAACTAAAAAGGTTGTATATGTGGATCTCTTTAAAGATAAATAAAAATTCTTAAGTGTGAAGAGTAGAGGTTATTGTTCTGTATCAGAGGGGTGGGCGTTGGGTGTCAAAAGTGCATACACGGCATTAAAAAATACCAAAAGTAAATAAAAATTTGCCCTGCCAAAAATTGCATATTCAGTGTGTGACACACCCTATCACCCAGTGTTACACAAATCCCCGCCCGGGTCACCTAGTCTCTAGGAACTACTCTGCCACCAAGGCGCTAGGCATTGTCTATCATCTCACCCAGGCTCAAATATATATAATTTCTAAGGTCACGGCCTATAATTTACCCTATAATTTCTAGGGTCACCGCCAGGTGGCACATGTCCGGTCCGCACTCTTAAAATGCGGACTGGTATGCTCAAGAGTAGTACTGATATATATATATATATATATATATATATCAGTACTACTCTTGAGCATACCAGTCCGCATTTTAAGAGTGCGGACCGGACATGTGTCACCTGGCGGTGAGCCCAGAAAAGAGAGAGTGTGCCTATAATTTCTAGGATCACGGCCAGGTGACACATGTTCGGTCCGCACTCTTAAAATGCGGACTGGCATGCACAAGAGCATTATTATATATATATATAATAATTGTTAAGTTTATGTTTATTATATATATATATATAATGCGGACCGGCCAAGTGACACATGTTCGGTCCGCACTCTTAAAATGCGGACTGGTATGCACAAGAGCATTATTATATATATAATTGACTACTATTTTAGCATATGATTGTTATTGATACATTGATTTAACTAAGACTTTGTTTTAATTGTTAAGTTTATGTTAAAAGTTCATTTTTTTATAATATTATATTTAAAAATAAAAACCGCCTAGGCATCCTTACTCGCTAGGCTCCCACTGCCTGCCTTCACCTAGAGCCTTTTAGAAAATTGATTTTATCTAACCCTTTATCCGGCACGTAGAACAAGGCCTGAGCGGTTCGATGGGTGAATGGTTTGGGTCCAGACTCCAATGGATGTTAAATTCGGTCCAAATAGTGTTGAATAATATTCCATTTTATCTCTGTTTTTCTACAACGGCTGAACAGTTCTGTTTTTTAATGGCTGCACAGTAATGTTTTTAATTGCTCCCAAACATTTCTTTTTGATGCCTGGATAGTATTTAAGGAGTAGGAATATTAAGAATATATCAAAAGAATAAAACCGCCTACGCAGTTGGTTAATACCCTCCTAGGCACTAGAAGGCCTTTGGCCCCCAGATGGCCGCCTAGCACTATTTAAAACATTGCTATTTCCTTGGATGGTAAGTGTTAGTGTATCACTCTACTCATGACCACTGAAAATAAATGTTACATTTAGGTGAAGTAAAAACAAGACCAACTAAATGGGAGTGAAGTGCAATTAAACCTATGCAAACGAGTTACAAAACAAGAGTGGGAAGTAATTTTATGGCGGGTGTTTTCCCTCTCAGGGACTTTTGTGTAATTTTGTTGTTTTGGTTGTGAAGTGTGTGGTTTCGCTCCATTTTTTGTGAGAGTGCAACCCCCTTGGTGGGTTTCTTTTTATTGATATAGTGCAAAAAAAACATTACAGAACACGCGAATTAAGATTGTGGAACTTAAAATGTTTCAATATTTCAAATGCATATTCTATGTGATACATATATATTGGAATACATAGTTAATTGTGTAAAATGCAAGGAACGATCGAAAAAGCGCTTTATGGATAAGATCAATCCTAAACTAAAATTGGGCTAAGGAGAGAGAACGTCAATTCAGTTCAGCTAACATAGACATGACTATGCACAGAAGTGTTGATACATACATAAAACTACTTTAAACCGAGTATCACGAGTCAAAATTACTACTACCATATGCATAGTTAGGGAAGGATGAGCTTTCTTGGAGGCAATATATAACAAGGGATGATCAAGGGCAAAACTCAAATATAGTTAAATAACCTCTAAATACTGGCAAGCTATTTAAAAGAGGACAAGAAGTTGGGTTCAATCCTAATCAATATGATGGGACTCGCATTGATCCCAAGGGTATAGTTTAGTGCTAATTGTGTCATTGGTACAACTCAATCTTGAAAAGGATTGCGACGGCAGTGGATTCGTGAATCTGGCTTCCAAGCCACATGCATTTTGGGCCAAGTACATTACCGAGCGACCGCAAAGAAACAAATAGCTTCGAGTGAGTGGGGACCAAAAAAGCCTAAGCAACGCTAGAGGTTTATTTGTGTTTAATGGAGTGCCATTTGGAAAATTTGAGCATTGCATGAGAATATAGGTTTGAGTGTGGTAGGAATCAATTGGCATCCTTTGAGTGGAAGAACACCAGGTGGATGGAACACGGCTTTGAGATTCACAATTGTTGAGTAAGTGCGTAAGAGGGTCCACCAAGTGTTTTTAACGAGTTTACTTTTACTTTTGTAATGGACTAGTCAATTTGCACCATTATTGTGGTGACAGTTATTATTCAACACAAAGAGATAAGAGAAGCATAAGCACCAAGCAGAATAAGGAATACAAAATGCCAATCACACAACAAGAGATGTACGTAGTTCAGCAAGAATGCCTACGTCCACGGTGGTGCAGTCAGTATTATTTCTATATACTCCGGAGAGCGATTACAGAGAATACAGTGTGTCCTATACCCCGGACCTAGGGTTTATTATATACATGTCCATTTTCAGGGAGTGGGGGTGTTGGACTCCCCCACGTTTTCCATCTTCTCCTAGAACCCCTTTTCACGAGAACATGGGAGAAGACTAAATCATAACCGATTAAGATATGGGGGGTCTGGACTTTAGGCCGCTACAATTGGGCTACTCGTCTAGGCCCATTATTCTAATTTCGGGTACCCACAATTGCCCCTAAGTTTGTTGGGCCATACTTTGGGCTCAATAAATTTAAATGATTTGTCATAATGGCTCCTTGGTACATCATGCAACTCTTCCCAAAGTTTGAGGACTGATTTAGGCGGCACTTGCTTCGTGGTCTGTGCACTATGATTAGTAACACTCAAAGTTTATTCAGAGCAATCGTTTCTCAATCGTCGTTTCAAGCTTCTCAGTATTGTTCCATTTTCTGCAAGTTCTAGCGATTCACGTTCTCTTCTCCCGGTCTTCATTCTTATCGCTTTCGATCTTCCTCGTCATTTGGGCTTGTGATTCTTCATCGTTCAAGTCGAACTCTCATCTTGTAAGTCCCCTGCGCCTTCTCTTTGTATTTTCTCTTTTAATTTGTAGTTTTTTAGGGTTTTCCGATGGCAAAGATTGGTAATAGATCAGTGTCTGAGTTTAGGAAGTTTTACAACATCCCAGAGTGGGTAAAGATTGAGTGCGCCTCTCCCCCTAGAAATGTTAGAGAGATAGAGGGTGCCCATTGGATCCATGTCTTGTTACTTTCCCAAGGGGGACTTACTTTTCCTCCCAACAATCTATTCTTGCACTTCTTTGGTTATTTTAACATTGTTCCTGCATAGTGTTCGCCTAATGTGTGGAAGATAATCAATGGTATCCATAGAATAAACCAGCTGTATGGCACCAAATTAGGGCTCGCCGAAGTCTGCTTTTGTTATTCTTTTTCTCGAACTAGTTCTGGTGTCCTCTATCTCAAAGTCAGGAGTCCTGATAAGGTATTGGTAGTAAACCTACCTGATTCCCATAAGGACTATTGGCAAGATGGCTTCCTTGCTAGAAATTGACAGTTTTCCTCCCAGACTGAAGGGTCGAGGTCTAATAGGTTCTCTGTTCCCTTTTATGGAGAAGAATATATAGGTAGTCTTTGCTCTGTTCTTTCAATTTCTTTACTGATTTGTGATCTTTCTAACTCCTCCCTGTTTTTTCTTCAGCGAGGTCGAAGAACTTGGAACCTGCTCTCAGCGAGGTTTGTCTCTCTGAGTTGGTCAAAGCTTGGAATATTAGGGAGCCCCTAGCTAACGGCGAGCATCCCCGATCTGCTGCTTTCTTGCTCGAGTATAAAAGCGTTGTTCTAGTTTTATAGCGAGGCCGATAGATAGCATTCCCGAGTTTGATACCTCTGAAGAGACTGTTGCTGATCTTATTCAGTTAGACGAGGAGGAAAGCAGATTTGAGAGTGATATCGTAGGAGGTGCTGGAAGCAATTTTCGCGAGGGGAGTTCCAGTAGTGATAGTTCTTCCGATTCAGAAGAGGCTTCTGAAGCCCGAGAACCTTCGAGCACATCTAGCAGCTCAAGCGAGGAAATGGTTCCTCTAAGGAAAAATTTGATTCGGGACGACGATGATGATGATCATGTGCTCCTCGCTCAGAGGTCGAAGAAACAGAAGTCCAGTACTGGGGCTGTTGCTACTGGCTCTCGGTCTACTGCTCAGGAGCAGGAGAGGAAGAGGAAAGAAGAAGAACAGATGAGAGAGAGAGAGAGAGAGAGAGAGAGGAAAAAGGAAGAGGACAGAAAGAAGATGGAAGAGAAGAAAAGGATGGAGGAGAGGAAGAGAATGGAGAAGGAGAAGGAGAAGGAGGAAGAGAGGAAAAAAATGGAAACGAGGACGAAGGCTGGGCAGGCCTTAGTCCCGGTGTCTGCATTGCCCGAGGGGGCCTCAGTTGCCATTTCTCCTCAATTGGCCCCTGCGCTGCTCGAGAGGGCAGTTCTTCCTGCAGGTCGCCAAAGGGCACTGGGTCTGATCAATTGGCCCTGCAAGCTAGTCAGAGGCTAGCCTTGGTAAGACCTTTTCCTTTCTCTAATGCTTTAATAAATTTTGGGTATTTCCTTTTTCTGATTTCCTCTTTTATTTGCAGTTTGTGACTGACTTTGCCGTGCTCTATCGTTCTCGCGATGAGCTGGTGAAGAAAAATGTCGAGCTGGAGCAACAGAATGTTGCCTTGAAGTTGAAGGGTACAGAGCTCGAGGCCGGTTTGAAGGTTGCTGATGCTGCTCGGGCTTCTTCCGACCTGGCCCTTGCCGAGGCCAATCGAGAGAGAGAGAGAGGCGGTTGTTAAAGAGCTGAACGAGCTGAGGCAAGCCTATGACCTGGTCTGCTCGAGCAAGTTGGCTGTCGTGGAGGAGAACAGGGTGCTGACCGAGCAGCTGAAAGAAAAAGATTCTCAGGCAGCTACCATCAAGGAGGACTCTTATAACTCCGGGTGGGCTGCTGCATATGAAGATGTCGAGGTTCAGATAGGCTACATCAGTCGTCTGAACTTCAAGAAAGGTTGGAACAAGGCCCTCACAGCTGCTGGTGTCGATGTTGCCTCTCCTCTGTTCGACGAGCACGACCCGGGTCCGAAGCCAATTGTGGAGGAAGCCCCTGCCCCAGCCACCGAAGGTGCTGATTCTGTCTCCCAGATGGTTCTTGCTGACGCTCCACCTGCTCAGGCGACAGAGGTTATCCCTGCTGAGGGAGGCGCTTCTGCTGCCGCTGACAAGGGGAAGCAGCCAGAGAGGTTGCTGGTTAATTTATCTTTAGGGTTGTACTTTGTTTTTTCTGTTTGTAATTTTCCCTTTGACCCTTCAATGTATTCTGATTCTCTTCGTATTAATGAAATGAGAAGGTTTTTCATTCCCTTAGTGTAATGAATGATTTGTTCTTCATTGCTCTTTTATTGCTTGTAGTCGATTGATGTTGATGATTATATACCAGCCACTTCTCAATTGGGAAGAATGCTTGGACCTGATGTAAGCTCCGAAGTTCGTCATACCTTTGTGAGGATTTGCAAATCATTGCGATTGAGGAACAAGCATTTCATAGAGCAGACCGAGCTTGTCGTTAAACTGAAAGACAAGCTCCAGGAGATGGAAGAAGTTAGTGCTTTAGTGCAAGAAGAGGTGAATACACTGCAAGCAAAACTTCTAGATGCTTCTGAAATCAACCAGGTTGGGGAAGTTCTTCAGCAAGAGAATGAGGCTTTTAGGCGAGAGGTCTCGCGACTTAGGGAGCATGCGCCGAGCATCGCTCCTGCAGTATTACGAGGTTCCTCCTCGTCGCGAGCTAGAACTGGCCCGAGCAACGTTCCTCCTGTGCTGCGAGGCTCTACCCCTCCAACCGTTCCGCGAGCTGGCAGGAACACCAGGAGTTCAGCTAGGGAAATGGACGAGCTTCGTGGTGATGTCAAGCGAGCGTATGTGATTGCAGCTGGGCTCCAGAGGGATGTCACCCGGTTGAGGCATTTGTTTAAGAAAGGACCTCGACGAGTATGGGCCGATGGTTACAATCAGGGTTGGCTAGATGCTCCAACGAGGCTGATAGAGTTCGAAGAGCTCGCCTTCATCAGGGGGTGGTTGAGTGCCTTGAGGGAGCTGTAAGTCCCGAGGAACTCGATGCTCTGGTACCTTCATGAGAT
Organism: Sambucus nigra; assembly: GCA_949130495.1. Taxonomy (NCBI): domain Eukaryota; kingdom Viridiplantae; phylum Streptophyta; class Magnoliopsida; order Dipsacales; family Adoxaceae; genus Sambucus; species Sambucus nigra. Next base: position 384,219,187 of record OX422208.1, on the reverse strand, counting down.
TTCTCCTTCCACCCTGATGCCTAACCCCTTCCGGAGAGATGATCAATGGATTCCCATCGATGCCATCCCTCGGCAGTTATTGGAGTCGGATGCGAATGAAGTCGAGGAGGAGCTAGTTCCTCGTCCTGACGACGGTCGAAGAGCCCAAGTGGTTGATTATCTCGTTCGGAGGCCTCACCCTCACTAAGATTCTGTCAGTAGTAACTCTGTGTATTTTGTATTGAAGTAATGTAAAGTCGATGTTTTGGGCGAGCTCGCCGACTAAACATGTATTGTATTTGCTGTAAATGTGATGAATTAATATAAAATTTATGTTTTGGGCAAATTTGCCGACTAAACAAGCGTCTTATATTTTCCACATCTTTGCTCAAAAATCTTGAGCCTATCTTGGCTGACTAGATTTGTATGTTCGCATTATCAAGTAAGTGTCCTTCCAGTCCAATATGCCAACGAGATACCATTCTGCCTCACTTTACCTTTTAGGTTGTGTCGTCACACTCCCTTAGGCCTAAGTGTGGCAATTGGCGAGGACACACCTGGTGTTGGATGCTCTATCCGATCAAGATTTTATTCAACCAAACATTGTTTGGTGATCAATTTTGACTTGGCCATATTGCCTAAGGCTCTCCTGTAGGGCTTCATATATTGTCAGGGGCAATGCTAAGAGGTCTTTCATATTTCATAACGAAAACCTGAGGAGGGTCATTTCCCTACTATAGTGTAATGATCAGTGTGCCTGTTACTTGAAAAAGGTGTGTGGGTTATAAAGTTTATACATTGACACCTCGTAAAATGCAAATTAGTTAACTGATACTTCGTAGAATGCAACTGCCAAACAACTTTTTGTTAATGATAAGGAAATGAACTTCCAGTTTCATAATTAAAGATCAAAAGGAGAATCTAGAAATAGAATTTCTTAAGGTTGGTTGCACTCCACGCTCGGGGTATCTCTTTGCCTTCCATCGTTTCTAAGTGATAGGCTCCCTGCAGATCATCTCTAGTTATCTTGAATGGTCCTTCCCAGTTTGGCCCTATCTTGCCGTCTGATGGTTTTACTGCACTGCCCAGGACTTTCCTCAGGACATAGTCCCCAACTCGGAATGTCCTTGGATTGACCTTCTTGTTGTAGTGCCTTGCGAGTTGCTGCTGATAGCTTGTTAATTTTACTAGGGTCAGCTCGCGGCGTTCATCGGCTAGGTCGAGCTCGGCGCGCAATGCTGCATCATTATTGCCCTGATCGACAAGGCTGGACCTCATTGTTGGCAAGCCTGCTTCCAAGGGGATGACTGTTTCCATTCCATACGTCAATGAGAATGGGGTTTCCCCTGTCGCTCGTCGTGGAGTAGTACCGTAAGCCTATAGAATATGTGGTAGCTCATTTACCCATACGCCTTTGGCTCGCTCTAATCGTTTCTTTAATCTGTAGATCACTGTTTTGTTGGAAGCATCGGCTTGGCCATTGCTCTGAGGATTAGCCACCGAGCTGAAATGGTGTCTGATTCCATGCTCGTCACAGAAACTCTGAAAGGAGCCGCTCTCGAACTGCGTTCCATTGTCAGTGATGATGGTTCTGGGAATGCCAAAACGGGTGATTATATTTCTCCATATGAACCTTATCATATCTGCATCTCGGATGTTCGCTAGGGGTTCCGCCTCGATCCATTTGGTAAAGTAGTCAGTTGCGACCAACAGATACTTGCGATTGCCGGTGGCGGTAGGAAGTGGTCCTACGATGTCCATTCCCCATTGGGCGAATGGCCATGGGCTGGACAGTGATTTTAGGTCGCTAGCCGGTTGGTGGACCATAGGAGCGTGAAGTAGGCATTTCAGGCACTTGCGAACATACATCGCAGAGTCCTTTTGCATATATGGCCACCAATAGCCTTCCTTCATTGCTCGGAAAGCCAAAGACCTTCCTCTAATATGGCTTCCACAGATACCCTCGTGAAGCTCATGTAGAACTTGCTCGACATCCCTTGGGTGAACGCATTGAAGGTAGGGACCGAAAAAGGATCTCTTATATAGCTTGCCCTCTGGAGATAAGTGAAAGCGAGCATCTTTGACTCTTATCTGGTGAGCGGTCTTCTTGTCATCTGGGAGTGTGCCATCCTTCAAATAGTCCCTTAGAGGGTCCATCCAGCTGGGTGCTGACTCCATTTGGAGCACCTGCTCCATGCCTGGTGGCTTGCTGTTACGGCTAATGCTCGGATGAGCGAGGAAATCGATGGAGATTGTTCTATTTAAGTCGGAATCGATTGCTGAACTCAGGGCTGCCAGGGCGTCAGCATGGCTGTTATGTCCTCTGGGAAACTGCTGGACATTGACTTCTTCGAAGCTAGCCATTAGTCTTTTTGCTAAGGCGAGGTAAGCTGCCATTCTTTCGTCTTTTGCATTATAGTCTCCACTTATCTGATTGGAGACTAATTGAGAATCACCGAACACCTGTAAATGCTTTGCCCCAAAAGTGTGCGCCTTCTAGCTTCATATTCTGCTTCGTTGTTGGAGGCTGTAAATCCAAGCCTGATCCCTTGTTCAAGGATTGTATCCTCTGGAGTAATGAGGACAATGCCTATTCCTGCCCCCTTTGAGTTGGAGGCTCTATCAACGAATAATTTCCAGATTCCCTCCGTCGCGTGGTTCCCTCTTTGCTTTGCTGGTTGAGGTTGGTTGCAAGGCTGCTTGCCTGTAAATTCGGCAATGAAATCAGCAAGGACCTGCCCCTTGATTGCGTTCCTTGGTTGAAATTGGATATCAAATCGTCCGAGCTCGACTGACCATTTAGACAGTCTGCCCGACAAATCCTCCTTCCTTAGGATTGCTTTAAGGGGGTGCGATGTAAGGACGATAATAGTGTGGGCTTCGAAGTAGCGCTTCAGCTTTCTTGAAGCCACTACTAGTGCAAAGGCGAGCTTCTCCAGTGGTAGGTACCGCTGCTCGGCGTCTAGTAAGGTCTTGCTCGCGTAATAAACGGGGTGCTGGATTCCTGCAATTTCGCACATTAATGCAGAACTAACAGTGTGGTTGGAAACTGAGAGGTATAAGTACAAGGAATTTGTTTCCTGTGGTATGACGAGCAGTGGTGGGGAGCTGAGGTAAGCCTTGAGCTCATCCAAAGCCCGCGAGCAATCTGGGTTCCATTCTACCGTTTTGTTTCCCTTTAGAAGCTGGAAGAAAGGCTTGCACTTCTCGGAGGACTTAGAGATAAAGCGGTTTAAGGCAGCGAGCATACCGGTGAGCTTCTGTATGTCCCGGATTGTTCGAGGAGGTTGTACCTTGTTTATTGCATCGAGTTGGTCTGGGTTAGCCTCGATGCCTCTCTTACTGACCAAGTACCCAAGAAATTTTCCTGAGGATTTCGAAAGTTCTTGATAGGTCCGAGAGGTGGTTTTCTTTCTTCCTGCTTTTGACGAGCATATCGTCGATGTAGACTTCCATGGTGTCTCCCATTTGGTCCTTGAACATCTTGGTGACCAGCCGCTGGTAGGTTGCCCCTGCGTTTTTGAGCCCGAAGAGCATGACCTTGTAACAGTACAATCTAACGGTGGTGATGAATGCTGTCTTGTCCTGGTCTGGAGCGTACAAGGGGATCTGATGATACCCTGAGTATGCGTCCAGAAAACTCATTCTCTCGTAAGTTGTTGTGGCGTCCACTAGTTGATCAATTTTTGGAAGAGAGAAGTTGTCTTTAGGGCACGCCCTGTTAAGGTCAGTGAAGTCGATGCAAACTCTCCACTTCCCATTGCTTTTTGGAACTACTACCGGGTTGGATAACCATTTGGGGAATTGTACCTCCCGTATGGATCTTGCATCCAGCAGTTTTTCAACTTCTTTTTCCACGGCTTTTGCCTTCTCGGGTGCAATTCACCGTGCCTTCTGCGCGATTGGTTTGAAAGTGGGATCGACGTGCAGCTGATGACAAACCATACTAGGATCAATTCCTGGCAACTCGTATGGTTCCCATGCGAAGACGTCTACATTGGTCCTTAGCAGAATCGTCAATTCCTTCTTTTCCTGATCCGTGAGAGAAGCTCCGATCAAGAAGATTCTGCTATCATAGCTATCTCCAGCTGTGACTTCCTCCAGGTCCTCGACGACCCGTTCGGAGGGGAGGAGAGCCTGGTCTCCTTTACTCCGGGCCTTCCGTATTTTAATTGCTATTTCGAAGGTATCAGACCTTCTTGTTCTTCAACTTTCTCGTTGGCTTGTTGGCCTTCTTCTCTGGTCTTGAGCGGATGGCTGCTATGAAGCACCTTCTTGCCATCGCTTGATCGCCATGGATCTCCATTACTCCTCGCTCAATCACATACTTGAGCTTTTGATGGTAGGTCGAGGAGACTGCCTTCATTGCGTGCAGCCACCCTCTGCCGAGGATAGCCTCGTATGGCGAGTCAATGTCAACCACCAGAAACTCGATCATTTTGGAAACATTTCCTTCCCTTACTGGCAGCACGATCTTTCCCAAGGGCATAGTCACCTTTCCAGCGAAGCCAACCAAAGGGACAGTAGCTTCCTTCAGGTCGGCGATGCTTAATTTCAATTTTCTGAACAGGTCGAGATACATTACCTCGGACGAGCTTCCTTGGTCGACGAGCAACTTGTCGACGTCATAGTTCGCTATCCTGAGAGTAATGATTAAAGCATCATGATGTGGGGTTCTCACTCCCACCAGATCTTCATCTGTAAATACGATATGCTTACTATAGTCGACGTCATCTACTCACCGACGCTTTCCTGCCTGTGTCTTTGCTGGATCGATCTGAAAAGCTTGCATCACCGTTGTAAGCTTTTTTACCTCCATTCGAGCTGAATTTCCTTGAATCTGTTTCACGTCAAATGCCCCGTGAATTACTGCGAATTCGTGGCCGACATCATCTTCGAGTACGTTGTCAGGCCTTGCTTCTCTATGGGCAGCAACTTTCTCTGCCTTTTTTTCCACGAATTCGTTCAGATGCCCGGACTGGGCCAGCTCTTCGAGGTGGGACTTAAGAGCTTTGCAATGCTCAGTCTTATGTCCTCCCTCTTTGTGAAAAGCGCATCTCAGCGCGTTGTTCCTCTTAGAAGGATCTCCTCCCATCTTCCTGGGCCACTTAATAAATGGCTCGTCTTTGATTTTTGCGAGAATTTTGTAAATTGGTTCTTTGAAGACGGTGTTGACCGCCTGAAATGCTTTCGACGCATCATTTTTGCCTCCGTTCTTGGAGCCATTCTTGCCCCCATTCTTTCCTCCTTTCTTCTGGTTCTCAGTTTTGTCACTGCCCTTGGCAGCGAGCTTAGCTCGACCGTTTTCCCCTGTACTGAGGCGGGTCACATCTTCACCTTGGCATATTTCTCGATGCGGGTCATTAGGTCGTCGATGGTCATGGCTTCTTTCTTTGTCAGGGACTGGTACAGAAGGGAAGAGCTGGGTAGCCCAATTTTGAAAGAGGCCACTACCACTTGCTCCGAACAGTCCTCGACCTCGTTGAATAACTCCCAGTACCTCTTCGCGTAGTCTCGGAGGGTCTCTTGAGGCGTCTTTTTCATTGTTAGCAAAGCATCCATCCTTTTGGGATGGGAGCTGCTAGTAATGAATCGGGCAGTAAAGAGCTCGGCCAGGGACTTGAAACTCCTGATGGACCGGTGGAGGAGCCTTTCGAATCATTTCTGCGCCACGTCATGCAGGCTCGAGGGAAAAATTCGGCACATTAGTGCGTCTTGATGGTTCCAGAGTGTCATGGCCTGCCGGTACTGCCTGACGTGATCAATGGGATCAGTCTTACCGTCATAAACTTTGAACCTTGGAATAGCAAACTTCTTGGGGGCTTCCTCTTCTATTTCCCTCGAGAAAGGTGATTTCATCTGAGTTTTGAGAGCTCGCCTAGCGAGTTCTCGGGTCGATCTGGTACCGTGATGTGCAGGGTGTTGGTCCATCTCCCTTCGGACCAGACTTCGTATGTTTTCGTTGCTGCGATCTGGGCTCCTGTGATTGCGAGCTAGTTGCAATTGCTCGAGCAGGTCGTTCTCTGACTCGTTTCCCTCAGCTTTCTGGGATCCGCGCCTGGGGCTCCTTCCTCGGCTGCAAGACTTGCTCTCCTGAGGGCTAGGAGTGCGGTATGGACGTCTCTTAGTACCACGATAGAGTTCTCTCTCCATTCTTTCTAATCTTCTTTTGAGGCATGCATTCTCCATTCATATGAATCAATCAGCCTGGATATCTGTGTGGACCTCGCTGGTCCTTGGCTTTCCTCTTGAGGCTGGCCTTTCTAAGCGAGCCCTCTGATCTGAACGCCGAACTTCAGATCTAATCCTGCGAGGAGCAGGTGGTTCTTGGATATCTCCTGCCTGGGGAGCATTACTACTGTGACCAGACATTTCAAACTCTTTTCTTGGTGTGGGCTTTCTCAGGGAAGATAAACGCTTCCCACAGACGGCGTCAATTATGGTGACAATTATTATTCAACACAAAGAGATAAGAGAAGCATAAGCACCAAGCAGAATAAGGAATACAAAATGCCAATTACACAACAAGAGATGTACGTGGTTCAGCAAGAATGCCTACGTCCACGGTGGTGCAGTCAGTATTATTTCTATATACTCCGGAGAGCGATTACAGAGAATACAGTCAGTATTATTTCTATATACTCCGAAGCCATACGAATCCTGTTGCTGCAAACGGAAGCCATCTATTGCTGCGTTTTTGCAAATCGGAAGGGGCTTTTAGCTGTTTTGTTTATCTTTTTTGTTATAAAACCTTTTGTTATAATCTGTAAGACACAAAAGTTATTAAATATTAGTTTTAAAACCTTTTGCTGTTTTTTTTGTTATAAAAAGGGCCGTTTTTTATGGGGGGGGGGGGGTGTTATAAAAAACCTTTTGTTATAAAAGAAGTTATTAACTAATGGTTTTTACACTTTTTGCTGTTTTTAAATGAAGGGTCGGTTTTACTCTTTTTGTTTTTTTTTGTTATAAACCTTTTTTGTTAAATTAATATATTTTAATATTTGTAGGCTGTTTTTATATAATTTAACTGTTTAATTGTTCTAAATTAATACTTGTAGTTTTTTTTAATATAGTTTAACTGTTTAATTTTCTAAATTAATATTTGTAGGTTGTTTTAATATTTTGAGTTGTTTATTAATTAATGACTTTATATGATTTATTTTTGTTTTTTACATTTTTAAGCTTAAAATGAATGAGAACATGTGCTACGTTTAATTTTTGTGCTATATTTTGGTATATTATCAAGTGCTACGATTAGTTTTTTTTGTCATATCATTCTTAATTACCAATTATATAGTGTTAAATCCATTTACGTATGTTTTACTACATTATTATCTTTTGGTTCCGATTCGACCAGTTTGATTCACGATTCGGGTACCTTAGGAGGCTTGTATATCCCAAGTCATGAATTAAAAAAACATGGTTAAGAACAACAATATAAGGGTAAATGCCGAGAATGGTAATTTGGAGATACTAGGGGTGAGGTAAGAAGCGGCATAGAAGAGTGGCTTTTGGATTATTTGGGTATGCCTTTAGGAGGGAATTAGCATGCTTCGAGTTTTGGGGAAACAATAGTCAGAAAGATTTCAAAAAGATTAGAAAATTTGCTCGCATGAGAGGCAGGATATTAACTTTGGTTCAATTTGTGTTAAGTAGCATTCCTACTTCTTGTTTATTTATGGCGCAAAATTTTGGAAGGGGAGAAAAGATCCTTCAGCATCTAGACATGAAAAGAGAGAAGAGGGGGGTGGGGGATGCGTATTGACAATTTAATTACAAGAATGGTGACTCTGAAGTGTTTATGGAAGTTAGCCCTTGAACAAGGCTCTTTGTGGCAAAGTGTTGTTAATAATGGATGGCATTTGATATAGTGGGGAGGGAATACTTGCACAATCCTTGAATGTCCATCTCTCAATGTTTGCCATTCTTTATTATTCATGTTTTCTTTAATATTAGTTTGGGTGTTTCAAGCACCATTAGATTTTAGGAAGATCATTCCATTGGGATCATCCATTCTTGGTTAGCTTTCCACATATTTAACGCTTGTCATTGACCAACGTGTTGGTTAATCCGAGTGCTTTTGCGAAGAGGAAGTGGATAGAAAATTATTCCCGAACCTTCTCTCGTAAATCTTTCTTTAAAATCTGTGATTCTATATCAGTTGAACAAAAATATTGGGAAGGCAAGTGTTCCTTCTAAAGTTCAAATTTTGGTTAAGGATTAATAGCAAAAAAAGCTAATTCTTGTGACATAGTGCAAAAGAACTGACATGACACTTGCACTTATCTAGCTTAGTGGTACATTATGCGTATGAAAACTAGGAGAATATGGAGCACCTAGTTTTCAATTGCTTTTTCATTTATAGCTTACGGGACAAAGCTTGGAGTTTAGGTTTCGAGTGCATATCCATTTTCTTGGAGAGAGAACTTATTGGTGGGCAACTCTGATTCCGTTGGAAAAAAAGGTTAAATGTCTTTGAATTAGTTTTGTTGTCGCCATGGCATGGAAACTGAGGGCTGCGAGAAAAAGAATTTTTGCAGACGAGTTGGAAGTAGTGTAAGGAAAGCACTTGGTATTCGTAAAGGCAGGTAATTCTAAGCATTTCAAGGACAATAATGTTTCATTCATCTTGCTGAGGAGTTGGGAGTAGTTCAAGGAAAAAGCGCTTCGCATTCGGAAAGCCAGGTACTTCTAAGAATTTCAAGGATTGGGTGGCATGGGCTCTTTAACCTTTTTTGGCCGCTTTATATTGTATTTCTTGAGTGCATACTCAACAGCTTTGACAAAGATCGGGATTTCACGAAGGCTCAAATTCTGGCAGATGTAGTTTTCGAGGTCATGAATAAAGGGGTTGATCCGTTGATCATCAAGTTTTCAGAGGCGAGCAAAAGTACAAGAGGTAGTCTACAAGAGGTGGAACTACTCTGGAAGATGCTCCTTGGCCCTGAACACGGGCAAAGAGATCTGTCTTGTACGTGGGTGTATGAAGAAAATGTGCATATCCATCTTCATCTGCGGCCAAGAGATGATTGGTTGTTATTGGCCTAGCACTTCATAGCAACGAGCTTGCGAGGGATATCAATGCGAATATCACCATGGAGGCTTCGAGAAGAGACGGAACAAATAACAAGTCCTTACCCCCTCACCTCCTACCCCCGGTTAGATGTCTCAATGGGTCATCATCATTATCATCATCCACAACAACAATTGGAGGTTGTCCTTGCCAAACGATGGTTGGAATAGAGGATGGGGAATCATAACGTTGTTGCTCTAATCGAAGAAGAATAAATGAAACAATAACGAATCTCAATGTGGACAAACAGAGTTACCTTTGAGCTCAACAACTAACACGGAGATAAATAGAAGCCTCATTCGTCGAGAATCGGTTGTGGGTCATCTTCGTATAGTGACGTGTTGGAGGCATATCGTCCAAACTCAATCAGGGGTTGAAAAGTGAGTGCTTGTTGAATCCACTCCCAGATCCCTTGTTTGTCATCTCTATTGAGATCAAGAGGGTCAATCGGTCAATCGGGTGTCAAACGAAATTTGGGGAAGATTGAATGGAGCTCAGACTTCAACAAGGACCTTTGAGGTCTACGACTGCTTGGTATAAGTTGATGGTGGTGCGAAGGTGGTATGGGGTGCAGAGGAAGGCTGCATCACAAGTGTGTGCTCACCTAGTTTGCGGGCTCAAAAGAATGGTTGTAAGGGGCTAGGGTTTGTTCGCAATGCAAGGGACCTGGGTTTAGGTTTGAATGGGTACGATTTTGGCTATGTTGAGGTCATTGCTGCCTAAAAATAGGGTCCCCCGCGATGGGGTGGCAAGGGGTGTTCAAGGTGGGTTGTGCAGCACACGAGCTGGCAAGGGAGAGGGGTTAGCCAGTGATGATCGAGGGAGGATGATGGGCCCGAGGTGAGGGTTGAATGACCATGAAATTGAGGCGTGTCGGACTATTTTCGAAACCATAGAGGCAGTGGTGAAGGCTAAGGGGTTTGCTTGACAGTGGGGAGTGCAGTTGGTAATGCTCAAAAAGGACAGTGAGACACTCAGGTCCAAGATAGAGCCTACGGATTCCTCGAGTCAAGCGGTTTAACACTCAATCTTGGTTTGGGTGTTTTTTGGGCCATTGTTGCTTTGTTTACAATTTTCTACACAAAAACAACGGGTGGAACAACTAGGCTCTAATACCAATTGACGTAAACAGTGTCAACGACACTCAAAGAAAACACACTCAACATAATATAAACGCTCAAAATATCTATTAATTCAATCATTTGAAGCAAAGGGGTATAGGCTATATATAAGCCTAAAGAGAAGGTTCTAAAAGGCATATTCCTACTACTAAAGAGAAAATTCTAGCATCCATGTGATGTCAATCCCCATGTGATGATGGTTCCCACCATAATAGCACATGCGGTAGAATATCCTTATATCATAAAGTATTAAAATGACTCTTAATACCATGGTTCAAAGTCTCAACCGAGTCAACTAGGTATCGACAGAGTGGATCGACATTGCAAGGCACCGTTCGGATAATAGAAGGCGAAACAAAAAATTAACTATGACCGTGGGATATCGCCGAGATATCGTTGATTCTACAATGTAACGCCGATATCGAAACTGAGGAGATGAGAATAAATCGGCGGAGACCTTTTGCATATTCGAAGTGAGGGGAAAAAAGGAAAAGGAAAAGGGCATAAAGATGAAGTCCTAAGAGGATCTTACCTTCGCCAAAAGATTAAAAGAAGTCGCAACCTTGTTGTTTCATCTATTTGTGTTTCAGTTAGGGTTTTTTTCTTTTTGGATGTCCTTTATTTCCTTCATAAATTAGGTTTGTTGTTATCTTTTGGGTTTTTATGTTAGGGGTTAATAAGAGAATTAATTTTTTAGATGGGTTTTATGGATTACAAGCTTAAAGCTAAGCTGACTTGATATGGGTTTTGTGGTTTACCACTAAGCTGGCTTTTTTTCTCTTATTTTCTTTTCTTTTTTGTGAAGAGTTTACAACTCACTTTTGAAGTACATTTGTCATAAAAATAGAAAATGAATAGAAAGTTAATTGTTTGTACGAGTTAAATAAAAGTTATTTGTTTCTATATGTGAATTACATTTGTTATAAGAATAGAAAATGACGTAAAAATAAGGGGTAATACAACTTTCTTAAAAATTCGTTGTGCATATTTAAGTCACTAGTACTATTTCTTAATAATTTTTTTTGGTCATTTGCGAAATTTTCATCGACATTTATTAATTGACATTTAGTCCAAGCTTTATTATTTTGTTCCAAAAAGTTTCTCGCCATATAAAAGTTTAAGGACACAAGTCTCCGATTGAGTCTTAATGTAGTGTTCGCTCAATTCCGGACAAAAACATTTGAGTCATAGGATAGTGTTCAAGTGTATCCATCCAAGCCTATGACGTGTTTGTTGAAGACGTAGCGGCCAAGATTATAAAGCTTCATCATATGCCGGGTTTATTGTGCCTCGTTTCTACGTCAACAACATTGGTTCCAATGCTCCTAAGGTATGAATGCATTTTATATATATATAGGAGCTTGGAAATTTATTGGGTGTATTTTTATAAATTTTTCATAAATAATTTTATCGACTTTGTTTTACCCAGAAAATATTTTTTAAGAACTTTTCATAAAAATTTTGGGCTTACAAAGAATTTTCCATTTTCTGACACGTCGTTCGAACGAACTGGAATCTCGTTCGAACGAGATTCCCAGGTCGTTCGAACGAGACTTCTAACGAGATTTCTTTTTTTTCACTGGAACATCGTTAGTAAAGTCGTTCGAACGACTTTGGTGGGAACAGTTTTTTTGGCAGTCTTAGCAGTTTTTTCCATGTTCCCACTACTTTTTGACAGAATTACCTAGTGCGGGAACCAACCTTTTTAAAACTAACTATTTCATATTCTAAAATCTCCAAGAGAGTTTTTGAGAGCTTAATTCCAAAATGAAAAGGCTCAAGTTTTGAGTGTTTGTTTTTCAAGAAAAATTCTTAAACACTTTTGTTTACACCCATATTTGTTTATTCCAAGTACCACATATATATATCTTCCTTGGAGAGTGTTTGGCACCGGGTTCTCTACCGAATTGAAGAGTTCGTTTGGGTTTACTTCTACATCCCATAAAGAAGAAGTTCGTTGTTTTGGCTGCGACATTCCCATACGGTGAAAGGCACCGTGTGTGGTTGATGGGTTCCTAAAAGTTTCATTGGTGGATTCCAAGGTTCCGGTGGACTCCGAGATTGTCGACTAGGCGGAGGTAGTTACAAGAAGACACGTCAGGGGCTTGTACGGAGTTAAGACGAGTTGTGTAAGTCATCTGTCTTGTAATCATAAAACCATACTTAGTGGACTTAAGGCTAGGATCGTCCGAGGTTTTTTTCCGTTGTGGATTTTTCCTCGTACATCGCGGCATAGTGGTTCGTTTATTTTATCTTTCGCAAATTCACATTAGATGCATGCTTAGGTAAAAGATAAAATTGGAATATTTAATTTGGTGCTAATTTAATTTGGGTAAATATTCATTTAATTCAAGTCATTAATTTTATTTGTTAAAATTTGGTTTGGCCTAATTTGCAAAATTGAATTAATTAATTGTTAGGTAAATTTCTAAGAGTTGGGTTAAATTGATTTTTGGGCTTAAAGTTAAATATTCACAAATTTGATTTTTAGTATAATTTTAATTTTGAGAAAATTAAAATTTGGTTTACTTTAGTTTTAATTTGTGAAGATGTTGACCCATCTTTATTCCGCACTAAAGGAAATTGATTTTTAAAGAGAGAGGTTTAAAATTGGGGTCCTATCGTTTTCAAAAAGTCACAAACACTCTTTCTTCCCTTATCCTAACCCTAAATAAATTGTCAAAAAAAAAAATGGACTTTTTGGAACATAAAGAATAAGATGGAATAAGTGCAAAGTAAATTTAGCTCCAAGGGGCTAAATATTAATTGTCTAATTTTTAAAAAGTGTTTTGGTTCATTTTAATAAAAATTAGTAAACATTATTTTAAAAAATGTATTCTTAAAATTTTATTAATTTTGTAATCATTTATAAAATAATAACATTTGTAGCATTTGTAAAAAAATAACATTTGTATCCTCTTTATTTCTAGAATGGCTCGGAGGAAATTACCCATGGTCACATCTTTACCATAATTAATTTCGCAACTAGATAGGGAAATGAAAATTATGAAAACAATGTAATAATTTTTAACTATTTCTATGTAACTTTTTTTAATCAAGTTTTATGTTTCATTAGATTGTCTTTCCAACTTAAATTGATATATTATGAAATTTTGAATCTGACAAGTCCAATGCGCGTCAGTATAATCAATTTGACAATGATATGCATACTAAATGACGGTTTCAACTTATCTCATTGGTACACATTATTAGTGTTTTTTTTTTTTGAATTTCTATATTTTTTCGGAATTTTTTGGGCTCTCAAAATAGCGTATCTTTGTGTATCGCCCAATACCACGACCGAATTAAAAATCAGGCTTTCGATGCAGAGATTGAGACCTAGACATTGAACGATGCTCACTACTCATAATAACTACTAATTAAAGCATACAAGGGAAAAACATATGAAATGACAAAATAAATGTAAAAATGACAATTATGCCCCTACCCTCAATTCACACCAGCCATAACGATAATTAGTGCCTTAGATCGCTAATGTTAGCAACTCATCATCAACATAGTCTTTGTTGTCTTCATCATTGTCGACATAGAGTTATATGAAAGACCGCTACGACTAGGGGTGGCAATTTTAGAAACGACACGAAATTGACCTGAAATTGATGTCCGTGTCGTGTTTTTTTTACACAGTCATGTCGTGTCGTGTTCGTGTCTGAATTACAAGTCGTGTCGTATTATCGTGTTTTTTAGGTGTGAAATTTAAGAAATTCTGGTATTCGTGTCGTGTTGTTTTTTATTCGGGTTGTGTTCGTGTCAATAAAAAAAACGAATTCGTGTCGTGTCGTGTTCGTGTCCGAAAAAACCTTATCAGCCATGAGATACTTAGTTGCCTCACTTTTCGACTTTCTGGCTTTTACTTTGTCACTCAAAAGCTTCCCTAGACCACTACATCTGATCTGACAATAAGCCTCCTTTTACTGCAACCCACAACCGCTCAATCTACACTAACATTTGCAACACCTGAGTGTGGGAAGGTAATTGTAAGAGTTTGGATACGCATAATTCAATTCCTAGGAGGGATTGAATCAAAATTGAACTTGACCATTGGTAAGACTTGTACCTCAAAACCTTAATGCTTATATTAGTAATGATATTTCCTTGCAGGGTAGTATAGTATTGTGGATGCTTCTTTCGTACAAGCTTTCAGGAATGGGAACTGAATATGATCACATCATTCGTTAGGGTGTTGCATGCAGATTCAGGAGAGGACTTTGTTGACAAGGGTAAATTTTTGTCAAATCTTTTTACCACATGCCATCTCCTCAAGCAGGCATCAAATTCTCATGAAAGCTTATTTGGAAGAATTCAGTGTCTCAAAGAGTGTCATTCTTCACACTGGAAGTGGCTGAGGACACAAAAGAAAATATATGTCAACCGGAGCTTCATATGCAAGAAATCAAGGGAATGCATTGAGCATTCTGAAATGGCTCTTAAGATTTAAAGTGTTTTCTTTGGGCGAACAAGAATGGCTTAGGTCAAGTCAAAAGATATTTCAGGATTTTTGATAAGTTGAATTTTTTGTCCCGTCCTGGTGCAAAGGCGTGGCTAAAAAGCCCTTGCTTCAACTATTAGTCTCTTTGGCCAAAAAAAGGAACTTCCAAGAAGTGGAATGTGAATCGAATACCTAGGTCAAAAGGAAATTGTCCTCCTTAACTTTTTGTTCGAAAGGATCGCCTCAAAGTTCAAACGAGGTCTTCTTGAATTTTTTAGCCATATTTTACTTGGCAAGATCTTTCTGATTTTTATTTGTCATCGCCTGTATACAGTCGTAAAGGGTTCCCCCTATATAGGATGTTTGTAACCCCGCCCCCCAACCCACCCCCCACACACACCGTTCCTTTGGGTTGTTATGAATAATATTTTTTCTTCAAAATAAAATACAATATTTCAGGCTTCAAAGGGGGGCGGAAGTAAACAAAAAGGTTTCAATAGATAAAAATGAATAACTAGAATCAAAACTTTCCACACAAAATCCTAGATACACAAATATGGCCAACTATAACAGTGAATCATATTTCTTGCAACTGTAGTATTACGGTATTACCCATTACTCAGGTAACAAAATTATCCATTGTTGCAGATATCAAATTGTTACAACTTACAACATGCAATGTTCATCTGTAATGGTATTTTAAGTCTTTTCCTCATGCATATAACTCTTGTGAAAATGGTAAATAACGGCGTAAAGAGTGAACTGTCAAACCCAAAGTGGCTATTTTAGTTGAATTTGAGTATAATATGGAGCTTTACCCAAAAAGAAGAAAGAAAATCTAGTCAGACCAAACTATGTATTGGACAAAAAAGCACATTTTATGTAGCAAGGAATAATTATGATAAAAATATTAATAAATAAATAAATAAAATAATGACATTATATCAATTAGACAATAGCATTATGTTAGAAAATTTTAATTTTGATTCAAGGCAATATTAACAATAAGGAATCTAAACAATGCAAAGTTATGGCCATTATAGATACTTAAATGTGTGTCACTATAGAAGGAATGCCTATGCATGTGAAATTTATTGGCAGTGAAAAAGCCAAAAACTTGGCGAACTGCTTAATTTTAAAAATCAAAATATCCATGGGAATACCTGCAAAAGAGATTCTTCGGTGTCTGGATCAACATGCCTTCTTATCAAGAGTGCATCCCGTGCCAACAAAGCCTGGGACCACAGCTCCTCGCTTCCATTCTCCTTCCACTTGGAACACTCAGGTATTTTCCCAATTGCTGGATCATCGTGATGTTTTGCAGCCTGAATGACCCAATTTAGCATTTCTGATATTGACAAAGATTCTCTTTTCCTCTTTCCCGAACTGATTACGTTCTCAACGATACTCTTGGCCACTAAAACGATATTGCCATCATCTTGGACAGGAGATGTCTCACCAATGTTATCATTAATCATATTCTGCGAATTAATTACATTCCCCACGACACTCTTGGCCGTTACCACGACCTTGTCGTCATCCTGGGCAATAAATTTTTCATCATCGTCATTCATGCTCCTTTCTACATTTTTATGTAATTTAATACTATTTTCACTCGACGACGAATGCAATTCACTTGTATTAATATCCAAATCAACAGAACTCCCATTTTTGCTGGATTCCAAATCAACAAGTTCCCCATGATTGTTCTTGAGTTGGCAACCCAAAAATGTACCTTTAAACTCCTCCAACTCCAAAGACAACAAATTTAATTTCTCAACAACTCCATTCTCTCTATTTCCCAAACTCGATTCCCTAAAAACCCGCAAAAGCCATTTATCCAACTCATTTAAATACTTAAAATAAATCAATTTTACAGCTGCCATTACTCCAACACCCAAACCACATTCTTTGGCGACAAATCCCCACAACTTGTTCTTCGAAACAACATCATACCCACCTCTTCTCCTCACAGTCCAAAAAAGTTTAAACAAATCGGCCGGGCTGCCATCACCGAGCAATACCGGAAGAGGGCAAATATATTTGTTTCTCAAAAAACCTGAAAGAACTTGATCAAAAAAGCTCCTCAGTCTATCTTTACAGTTATTTTCATCAATCCCACCACCTTTTACCCGAGAATCAAGATCAAAACATAACCCATTACTCCTACGAATTTGATCAAGTTCATTATCTCTCAAAATAGACCATTGTGCCATCAACTTGGATTTTTTTCTAGTTTGTACAACAAAAATGGACATATCAATAAAGAATAATAAAATCATGTTTGATTCATGTTAGGGAAAAACAAACAAATAAACAACAGAAAATGTTTTGTTTTTTTTTTTACCTTGTATGTCTTTTGGGGCAGCCCTTCCCTTCTTTTCGGAGATCTATTTTTAAAATCCTCGGAAACAAAATTTGGGTTTGACGGATTTAATATGTGATTGATTATCAGTTGATTGGGTAATGGAGTGGAGTCAAGCGCCAACTATGACTGTGGAAGACTATGGCTCCCTATAGGGTTAGTGGCAGCCTTGCGGACCTCAAAACTTCGTCTCAAATTACTTTGAGCTCGTTTGGAAGTTTTAGAGAGCAGAGAAAGGAAATGAAAATTTTATTAGGAGAGAAAAGAAAAGAAGAGAAAGTTAATAAGAGAGAAAAGAAAAGAAGAGAAGAGAAAGGAATTTAGGAGAGAAAAGAAAATAATTTTTTTTCTTGCGTTTGGGGGTTTGGGAGGAAAATAATTTTTTTAAGAAAAAAAATGAACAATTCATTAAAAACTTTCCTTTCTCTTCATTTCTTTCCGATTTGGAAAGAAAGGAAGAGAAAGTTTATAAAGAATTTCCTTTTTTTTCTCTCCTTTTAAACTCCCAAACGAGAGAAAGTCACTTTCTTTCCTACTTAAACTCTCAAACGAAAGAAAGGAAAAACACTTTCTCTTCCTTTCCTTTCTTTTCTCTCCAAAATAGAACTCGCAAACGAGGCCTTTGTGTTTATGAATTTATATGACGAGGAAAATGTGGCTCTACCAAGAATTTACCCCAAGAATGTATTCATGCATTAAAATATTATACAATCAATAAGAGTACAATATTTTAATGCATTTGGTGCACTTTCTTAGTATAAATTCTCCGTATGTGTATCATTATTCTTTCTTTCATCTCAAATGAAATCCTAAATCTTACACCACGTTTCAACCGAGTGCTCTATCTCTCTCACGAATCAACCCTAATTTTTTTGCCAAAATTTCCATCTTTTGATGAATTAGAAATAGTAAATGTAGGGGATATCGAACCCACGATAAATGAACTATACAAATTAGGCCCAAAAATATGAATGAAATAAAATAAGTGGCATAGTATATACATGGTTCGACGGATCGTCTGGCCTACGTCCACGGGAAAGAAGAGAGAGTTCTTTATTACTTGGAAAAACAAAATACGGTTTAAGTGCTAGGGTTTCTAGTTGAGAGTCCAAATCACTATGAGAAAAGTACCAATCAATATATCAAAATAGGGTGAGGGTGCATTTATTTATAAGTACAAGGTTCCTACAAATCTAAGTTCGTCTCATTCGATCATATCTCTTGGTGGTAAAGTTATATTAAGATCAATCGCCACCGATATATTATGATCTTCCTATATTCTGAATTAGCTCTCTCTCGATATTCAGTTGACTATATCCCCTTGACTCCTAAATGACAGGTGTCAACCCACGTGGCGTGATCGACCACATCTCCCTTTCATTGCCCCCAAGATTTGGGTGATCTCTCTTTTATATCAGGTCAGCCTAATCTTCTTATTTAATTGAATACATGATTCTGTAGGTTTGTCAAATGTTATTGATAGCTCCACATGTGCCCACTCAGGTGAGTGTGAGTGTAATCATTCACTTCTAACACGTATAATCCTCACATTTAGGGTTTCGTGCATCATTAGTGATACACCCAAGCCAATGATTGCGTGTGTGAGAGTGGCCTAAGGGCAACTCGCGCAAGGCTTTCTGCCAAATGTGTTGTCGTCGTTTTATATCCTTTGGCGGTAGAAGGTATAAGCTCTTTAAAGAGCCCTATACCTTCCTTATTTTGTTCATTGCTAAGGTATATTCCCATTCTCTCCTCTCTATAGATTTTTCAAATTGAAGATCTTTCTTCCTTCTTTATTTTCTTCATCTTATCCTTTATTACACTCTTTCGCCATGTGTAGGCGCTTGAGAAAGTATGAAGTTTCTTTAGAGAACGATTTTGAAGAATTTCGTGCAAATTACTTAATAATAGACAACATCTAAATTAGGACTTCATTAGAGGAGGAACACATCTTCCGAATGAGGTGTAGTTGCTTCTACGGAATAGTTAGAATCTAGTCAAATGGTAGATTCTACTGAATTGTTAGGGTACAATTGCCATAAACCAAATTTTGGGGGCTAACCTTGAATTGAATGAGATCATGTATTTTTATGACCTAAGGAGCTACCCTGGGTCTAATGTGTACCATTTCCAAGCCAGTGATAAGTCCGGTAGTTTGGTTATGTGGCTGTCCAGATCACCCAAAAAAATGAAAATAATGTCTAAATGTTTTCTAGGCTCTTATATGGTGAGAACTACAAAGGTCTCCATGTGCCTGCAATGATCGTATCTCTTGGTAGGTCGTTCACCATTTTTATTAATAAACTGTATTTTTCGTTCTACTACTTATTGGTTTGCCTTGTGTGCAGATCATCATCGCAATAAAAAAAACTCAATATTTTAAATCAATCTGCATGACCTTGAGATCGTTTGGAAAATGAGAACTCCAATTGGTGTGAGCCCACATTGGAAAATGGCCCACATACTACTCAGCTATGATCTCACTATCACTATGCTAATAACTTCACAGTGATCCCAGGTGTAACACTACAAGATAAATCGAGAATGATCATAATCATGGATCGTGACCACCTAATCGCGATCATGGACTATAACTAACGTCAAAATCTCGTGACCGTGATCGGGCAAAAGATTAAAAGTTAATGGATTTAGTCACGGGCATAGATCGTGACCAAGTGGATCACGACTCAAGTCCGTGACCAACCCAATCTCCTGCCAAAGTGGATCACGGCTTGAAACCGTGTCCACATGTATGACAAATGTAATGGGTTCAGTTAAGCATGGTCAAGTCCCAAGACCGTGACCATTTTTAAATAGTCATGATTCCTTGCCACAGTCCATGACCAGATCCAATACATATAAACACCCTCAGGCTCTTTTTTCTTTTCATTCTCTCTCTCTCTCTAAACCATAACTCCCTATGGTTACTGCCTCTCTCTCTCTCTCTCTCTCTCTCTCTCTCTCTTAAGTGTTTTCCTTTCCTCCCTTTTCAGCTAGCATTATTTTAATGGTAATATGTATGTATTTTGGGTGTCGATGTGTGTGTATTTTAGGTATATTTGTGTGTGAATTTTGTTGTATGCTTGTGTATTTTGTATTGAATTAGTGTATGCATGTGTATATGTGTGTAAGTGTGTGTATTTTATTAAACGTGTGTGTATTAAGAATATAAGAATTTTTGTGTATGTATTACTTTATCTGCGTGTGCATTTCAGAAACTACATGTGTGTGTATCTCAAATTCCATTTTTTGCAACTGTTACTAACGCATCATAACTTTCACATATGCCATTTTATGGAACTATTATTAACCGATCATCATAATTTATAATCAGTCTACCAAATGACAATTTTAATGTCTAGAGAAATAACCTAGATGGCCAAATCTCAATCTTCACCCAAAACCCTGACAAAATAGATAACCTAGATGAAACCCACATAATAGGAGAAGGAATTTAAGACTAATAGGTGAGGGAAAATAGTAGTAACAGTAATAGTAATAGTAATAGTAATAGTAATAGTAATAGTAATAGTAATAGTAATAGAAGTAATGAGTCTAATTTTGAGATTATTGAGAGTGAAAATGAGGTTTTAATTTGGGCGTGAAGAAAGTTAGGGTTTTGGATTAAGTTGGAAATGATATTGTGTGTGTATTTTGTTATAATTTTTATTGAAAGGTATATGTAAATTATTGTGTGTGTGTGTGTGTGTGTGTGTGTGTGTGTGTGAATTAGTTTGTGTGTGTGTGTGTGTGCGTGTGTGTGATAGAATGGTGGTGTGGAAAATTTTTGAGAGAGAAACACATGCACATGCAGTGGATTGATTGTAATGGGTAGATAGATGATTTTATGTGCCCTGGCCTTATAACATGGAATGATTGTAATTAGTTACATATTGGATTGATTGACACATTTTTATTACACGATGTGATGTGCCTCCATTCCTATAATGAGTTATACTCCTGCTATAACCCATACAAACACATGCACATGTATAACACATATACACACGCGCGCGTGCGCGCACACACACACACACACACACACATATACTTATACGTGTTTTCTCCTCGTTTCGTGTGCACATGCAATTAAAGCAATGACTGAAGTTCAACTGACTATAAGTGCTTTCTTTATTCACGTAACTTTACTTATATTTTCTTTTATGTAACATAATCTTATTACTATTTGGTTGACTGTTATAACTACATATACATGTATAACGCATATTGATAAGCACGTAAAAATGTAAAATTTATACCCCGAATAGATGCATTTTAGTCGCTTGTTTTAATTAAAAATGGCCTTATGTTCGTATTTGTTTATTTCTCAGGTCAATACGCAGTTGCGGTACAAATAATGCTAAATCAAGTCAATTGCGACATGGAAGCGGTCAAAAGCGTGCAACGAAGAAATCAAAAAAGACCACGAAGTCAGAGTCTCGTTGAGCTTGCCAAGATGAGTTCCGATGCCCCGAATCAAACCTAAGCCTACACCGAGCCCAGTCCATCACCCAAGCCCCGTGTGTGTTTAGTTTGTATTTTATATTATTTTTAGATTTTTCTTTGAGTCATTTTTAATTTTTAGATTTTATTTTATATTTTATTTTGAGTCGTTTTACTTTTAGGATTTATTTTAGATTTATTTAGAATTTTCTAGGATTTATTTCCTATTTTTATATTTCTTTATATTGATTTTTTATTTTTATTAGTTTTCAATTTTTAATCTTTATTTTATTTTATTTTTATTAGGATAAGTATTTCTTTAGGAATTGATTTTTTAGTTTTATTAGTTTTTGTTTTTTAGGACTTTAGTTTTTATGTTTAGATTTTTAGTTTTTATTTCTTTTATTTTATTATTTGAGTTTTTTTTTATATATAGATTAGGATTTTATTTTTAATTGATTTTAATTTTTTAGTTTGTTAGTTTTTTTTTAGTTAGTTAGGCTATTTTATTTTATTTTTTTAGGTGCAAATAACACGCACACACACACCATTCCCTACACTCACATACACCTAAACTAATCCTAAACCCTCACTCACCCACACAAACCTAACCTACACCTCATACACACCCTATCAACCCCACCATCATCTTCAACCTCACACCTTTTTTCTCTACTATCTCAATCCTCCATTAACACATTTCCCCTCTACCTCCATTAACCAACACACCCACTTCTCTCACCTCCACCATTAACCCATATCTACTCTCTCCTCCCTCTTACCTATATCCACCACCCAAATTCGGACCCCCGATTAACCCGAACCAGCATCCAGCCCCGGACCTGTTGGTCCACTGCCATACTCGCAACCTTTAGAACCCGATTCACCCCCGATTAACCCGAACCACCTGTTGTCCATACCCAGGGCAGACCTATTTCTATCCAACTCGAGCGGATCTCCCAACAACCCGCCACCAACTCGATTCCAACCCGGATCCTCCTACCCATTTCCAATTCAACCCATGTCATCTGAACCGAGACCAACAAAAACCTCCACCAACCATTATCTCCAATAAAATCGGAACCAATAATTATCTCAAAACCCACTTGCAAAAATAATTTGAAAGAGATACACTTTGACTTGGATTTTAAAAATCTCAAATATCTCACAATCTTAAACCATCTGTGGGTTATTAAAAGGAGAAGAAAGCATCTCATTTGGGAGACTCTAAAGACAGACGAGAGGGAGACAAAAAAGAGAGATACAGTGTGTATATCATGTACATAGTAGGTACAAAAAAAAATCTAAAAAAAAAAAAATTAGGGATAGTTTTTATATTTTTTTTATGTAATCAAGTGCTGAATTTGTGAAAACATTGGAACACACGTGCATGAACGCGATTCAAGGAATCAATTCAAATGGAGACTTTTGTGTGTTGTATTTCTTGCTCTATTCTTTAATTTATTGTTCCATATTCGTGACTGTGATTAATTATTTCATTATGCTCGGCTAGTCACCCTGTTCAAGGGATGGGATGCACTGCGTAGGATATTAATTTAATTTATTGATTTCATTAATGCTATATTTCTAGGAAAATTAATTTTTAACTGTCACCAATTAATTTATGTAACGAGAGTTAGTAAATTAATTATACAAATTAATGTTTGGATTTAGGGATCGAACTAGAGATAGGTTTTTTTGAAATCTAAATATTAATTTGGTGTTGAAATTTGAGAATTCGTATTATTTTTATTAAATTGATCCTAACGGGTAATTTTCTTGAAAATAGTATAGTTCTTAATTTTTCATCTTGTGACATTTTTAAATTAGTTTTCTGAAGAAGATATTATTAAATTTATAATTGTAACGAGAGTTAGATTATTGATTTAATATTATCTCGAAATATTTCAAATTAATAAATTGAAAAATTAAAATAATTGATAATGTGGTGTAATCCCATCTCTTGACATCCTCACAGTTTGCACACTCGATTGCACATTATTTTTCCTTATTTAGTCATAATTTTAATTTTAGCATTTAATTCGTTAATTTTTCACTTGAAATTGTTTTTTTTTTAAATTTAATAAAAAAAAAATTAAATTGCAAGTATTCACAATAATTGTTTAACCTTGAAAGTTGGATTGATACTCATACTTACCGCGGCACGAGTTGTTTTAGACAAGTTTTGTAGGCAATTCAAGGGATTTTGAGATTGACTTTTGAAGACAACGACCATACGCGAAAAGATTTTTATCAAAGCTTTTTATCAAATGTTGACTGTTGTAGTCGTATTCACCCCCTCCTTAAGTGGTTGATGTTTGGGTGAACACAACTTAATGGAAGGGGTTGCACATTTGGTGGGAATATAGTAATTTTAGGATTATTTTATCTATAATAAACTTAAATTAAACTTATTGGTAGGGTGAACGCAAATAAGCGGAAGGACACATAACAGTGTTAGGATTAAATAAAATAAGATAAATTTAAATTGGATCGATTGAAAAATAATAACTTGTTAATGATTAATTAGATTCATTAATTGTGAGACTCATATTCAGACCCTCATATATTTTTCTTAAGAAATATAAGGCATGATGATAATTACTGGCAACAAGAGTACGAGAGGTTACGATTGGAACACACTTATACATCTTTTATTAGTGTGTGCTATATAGAGGGTACTCCTATTTAAAAGTATGAGAATAAGAATATTGAACAGTTTAACTAGCTTGCAAATCGTGGAGTTCACCTATCACAAGTATACCCGTTCAATTGTATTATGTTTTCCCTACTAGAAAACTACGATGTGGCAGTAGAGAATAAATTTCGCCTACATAAACCTTACGTAGCCCCGACGTGACTTACACTGTTAGAGAAGGTAAAAAAACATTCACCCATTATGGATACAACTGCGTAAAGAGGGCATGAACCAAGACTATGATGTCTCGTGATATAGGCATATTAAATTGAATCATGTCAATAAGTTAATGAAGAAAGGATTCTGAGTTCATGTCACAAACACCTATACATCAACCATGGATACGCTTCCTCATAGTTGGCCACATTGAAAAAATCATAGATTTTTAAAAGGTAATACCGAATGGATGGAGACCAGACATATTGAACATATTTTTAAGTTTTATTATAAGAAGGTATATACATATATATGGTCAAATGTACTTCGAATTCGAATGAAGAAATAATATAAAAAAATAATAAAATTATTGTTTCCCGATATCTCAATTGGTCAAATTTGAAAGACGTATCTCCTTTCGATGAATGCCAGAAAGAACCACTTTTCATAATAATTATGAACATGATTAGTTAGTCGTAAACATATTAGTATAGTGAATTCGTCATTTTTTTTATTTTAGGTAATGTCGAACGGCAATGAAGATAACATACAAATGATGACAGGACACCTCATGGATTCTTTTCTCTTGCATCCTAACCTAAATTCTTATCACCACTAGGTGAACAACACTCTTATCCGCCAATGGTTCACTCTACCACTCCATTTACGATTAGGAAATAAACACATGTTAATTCAATACCCCCTCGCTATCTACACCTCCTGAGCAAATGAGAAGAAGCCCATTGGGTTCTCCCTTATCGGGAATAATCCTAATGGCACTAAAAATGATGTCCATATCTTAAAATCCACGTGTTTGTCGCTTGGGAAAATGCATGTGGGAGTCGAGGCAGTATATAACTGGAACGAAGTTGATCAAGCCATCAAAGATGACATTTTTGAAGAACTTTGTAAGATTTTTTCATTCTCCAACCCTTCAAAGCAAAATCTTCTTTTTTCGAATTGCTGAACAAATAAAAACATATCACAGGAACCTTAGGGAAAGACGTTTTTCGAAGGGGAAATCAATCTCTAATATTTTGGATATGAAATTCATAGTCCCTTCGAATATTGAAATGTCAGTCGATCAATGGATTTTTTTTGTAGAAAATGAGGCGATGGATAAAAAGTTAGTCCAGAGGGAGAAAATAAACAAGACAAAGCGAAGAAATTTAATGTCCATAAGCTGGGATCTAAATCATATGAATATTTAAGGAGTTAATGGTCAAAAAGGATAAATGGCGGTCCAAATGCTGGTAAAACACCTAATCAGGCCAACTTGTATGTGCATGATCTTCGGAACAAAGATAATAAATTCCCACAACACTTAGTTTTGAATCTGGTGAGTATGGCCAATTATATATATATATATATATATATATATATATATATATATTATATGAAATAATGTTAAAATCATAAGACTAAATATAACTTCACGCTACAGGAATTCATCGAAGTCATTAGTGGTCAGTCTACTTCGAGCCCTTATGATGACATTGAAGATGATGCCTTGACCTGGACCTTTGGAAAGGACAAACGAGGGATGACGATAGTTGTCATGTCACATATGCCGAAAACCAAATTATAACACACTGCACCTCTCGTGAACAACCTCTCTTCAGTGAGGAATCCCATCTCGAGCCAAGGGGAAAGTAGGTCCAATATAGTTAGGGGTGTAAAAGAGATTAAGAGTAACATGGGAGTGTTGGCAAGTGAAATCTATCACCTTGTGTCCTTATTTATTCAAAGTTTTCGGCCCAAGATGTCTCCTCAAGGTTACCCCTACCCTCCTTCTTAAGGTTTCCCCTATCCTATATCTTAAGGTTTCGTTCCCAGATATCGCATCCTGTAACATTCCCCTCCTTAATGCCTCCTCTTATCACATTCCCCTCCCAAATGACTTCTTGTGCCACAGTCCCTCGATCATCATCATCCATTCATAGTGACTATGGAGAGAAATATTATATAATGGACTCGGCCAATACCATGATTATTGGTACATGCACACTTGAAACTCGTATTCATAATCTCCATTTGCAGATGAGTGAGGCTATGATACGGGTTGATAACATATACACCAATTGTGTAGAAGAGGCCGTGCAAATTTATAGCAAAGAAAGGCCCTTGATGAAATACTATCAGAATTGTTTTATCACTTGTCTAGTTTATCTAGTGGTCAAGATCAGGCGATGAATAATGTTTAATTTGAGAACAAGTTATAATATTTTATTTATTTAAGTTATTTCAAGTTTTTGGGTCATTTGTTGACAATTTTAGTGTATGCAAAAATAATTTAAGTTTAAGTTGATTAATTTGAGCTATTTTACGTTAGTCACATTTGTGTTGAATAATTTGAATGAATTGTGAATTGTGCGTTTTATATGCAAAATGACCTTTGTTTCAACCTATTAATATAGGTGAATTGAATTTTGAAGATTATTGAGTGAATCCAACTATACAAAGAGTGGATAGGGGAAGAGTAACCGAATATCTGATAATTATATAAAGGGCATTCAAGAATTTATTAAATAAGAAGAGAAATCTTAAAAGTGATAAGTTTTTATGATCGTGCACCCATTATGTCAACGAAAAATATAAGTCTTTAGATGACGTTATTTATTCATTTGCTAAAATGGGAAATTTTTCAAGACTATAAGATATGGACATACCATGATGTTAATAATGTACCTAATGTTTCAAAAGAATTATCGGTACCCAATTGCATAACAGAACCCCATTGAGTGGAAGTGGTACATGATTCTACAACACATCATCCTTTGACCGACCTAATTGCTGATGATTACAGAGTCTACCACCATCAAAACCACCAACATATGGATACAGATAATGTGCATTATGACTAAGCCAATGAACAAGTTGATGTTGAATTATTAGAAGATTGAGAATACATATTGTTGAAAGCCAACTTGGCTAGACTGTTGTATAAATATTGCGATGAATATCACTAAGTATTATATGCAATGATTGGTTTGCATAATTTGAAAAGTTAATTTAGTTTGTCGATCAACAACTAGCCGGAATGTTTAAGTGGGTTAAGGACATTCTCGTAAAAGAGAACGCGTCACCAGATAATTATCCTAGCATGAAGAAGATCTTTAAGGGTTTGGGGTTTGAAGTATAAATCTATTCATCCATGCAAGTATGATTTCATATTGCACTTTAACGAGCACGAAGAGAAGGATGAGTGTACTATATATAGTGAGCCAAGATATGTGACTTGTGAGAGTGAAAAAGACAAGACTGCAAAATATCACAAGTGCTCCCAAGTTCCATAGAAGGTTTTGATGTATTAGCCCCTCGGGCAACGATTAAAATAATTTTTTACTGTACCGTGGATAGCAGAGGCCATGGCATGTTCAATGCGAAGTGGGTGGAAATCTTATGTGTCGTCCGATTGATTTACTCATCTGACAACTTTTAAATGCACGACACTCTAAATTTGAAAAAGAAGTACGCAATATCCATCTTGCATTATAAACCAATAGGTTTAACTGTAAAAGTGGTGATCGCTTAAATAAGCTCTGATACCAATTTGTAGAATATGACGGTGTGTGATAATTAATTAAATTCGCAAATTTCTAATTTGGCAAACTTATTTAATTAGAGTTTATTTTTAAACCAAATTAATTCAGCCTCTAAACATGCAACTACGTGTGTGTGTGTGTTTCAAACCATAAATAAATAAAGCATGCGACACAAATTTCAGGAAAAATTCCCGAAGGGCAAAACCTTTTATTTCTAGAACTCTGACAAGTTTACAAGACCATTGACTTACATACCATCTTGCTTTCGCCCATAAGAGTAACGCACGATGTCTTCGTCAAACCTTCAAAGCAACGACTATAAATAACTCAGCAATGGTTCGCACCCAACTATACCACTAGGACGCTCAGTCCAGACACGCAGTCTAAAATCATGACAAGGACTCCCTCCACAATAGCACGCAGCTGTCAATTGTAGAGCTCTCCGCACAAAGAATGAACAAAGGCAAAATATGTTCTTGGGTTCCACAAAACAACTCACACAAAAGTAATTGGGATTTTTGTGAATTGAAAACAAAATAAATATTTGAACCCTTAAATTGTTGGAGAAAAAAACATGTTGCCAAAATATTTTATCGAACAGTTTCTGGGCAGATAAACAACACTTTCAAAGGTTAAAACTATTTCTCCACGTTAAAAACAAAGCTGGATTCCCCTTTTTAAAGGAATTTTGAGGTGGTCAAAGAGATCAGGTTGTCAGCAGCGAGTCAGCCAAAAATTCACGTCGCTCGAACGAATCCCATCTCGCTCGAACGAGAATCGCGTGTCGTTCAAACGACATCGCGCAACATCTCAATGTCGCTCGAACGAGATGGTGATCTCACTTGAACGACCCGAGCGTCAAAATCGAGGAACGCTACAGGACTTAGAAAATTTCTCAAAAAACTTTTCAAAACCACTTTTTTTTTTAAACAGTAACAAACCTTTTTATAAAAAATATTTATAAAAATATTTTTATATAAAAGATTTTTAAAACTCCTTTTACAAATATCCCAACACTCTTAATATGAAATGTAAATGAAACTTTAAAACATTATCTTACCAAATTTCATATTGTTGGGCTTGAATGTTGAAGACAACTTATAATTCGGATTCGTCTTTTGTAGATACAATCTTCTCAATTCTTCGACGACTTGTAGCGGTATACGGCATACTTAATTGTGACATACAATTATAAAATTATGTCCTTACAAATCCCCCCCTATGTTTATGCCGGTACATACATAAAAAGATCTGAATTATCAAATACCAAATGACCTATACAAATCTACCCGAAATTTGCAAGATCTCAAACTTTTCTTCAAAAATCTTCAATTTCAAATTTCAAAGCTTTTCTCATCATGGTGTGAAACATAATGATCATCAATCTTTGTACCTACACGCATAAGATAAAGCAAAAAACCTTCGTGACGTATCGAGTTTGAAATGATATAAGAATAAATCATTAATAAATCAAATCTCCCCCATACTCCAAAAACTCCCCCATAACATGATAATTCTTTCTCCCCCATTTTATGATGTCCTCAAATAGACAGATAAGAAGAAACAATAAAAACATGGAGTGTCACGACAAAATCATAGCAAACATGGATCAAACTACACATGCAAAGGAGTGTCTCAAAAGATTCCACAAACTATTTTTGGATTTTTTAATTTTTTCAAAGCAAAAAAAAATGTTACAAAAATCACACCATGGATTTAACTAAAACAACCAAGTCATGGAAATGGAATGAATGGGTGTGAACACATTCGATAGGTAAATAAACTCAATCAATCATATGTGCACGATGAATACGTGTACTCCTAACGAATAAACATCAAAAGTATCCTTAGGTGTAAAAATTGTTGAATTTAGATGACATCGTCTTATGCAAATCAACAAATCATAGTCAAAGTGTTTTTCACACCAATAACGTCCAAAACTATTTAACGCTTTTTCAAGAGTTTCAAGGATGTGCAAACCCATTTTAAATTCCATCAAAACTCCCTCATGCATATTTTCTTTTAGAGGTCATCTAAATCCTCAAACATTAGAGAATTGGTGCAAAAACCTAATGGCCCCTTTTTGGCATGAATTTCTTTTTATTGCCTTTAAATTTTTTCGAGCTCTTTTAAATCTCTTTGGACCCCGGATAATAAAATTCCTCAATTTTTTAGGTCCAATATAACGGTGGCTTAGTATTTGCAAAGGCTAAATGAACCTTTCGCAGCCCTTCCTCGTTTTCAAATAAAGAACACAACCTCGCCAAATGGTTCTTACATGCACTACTTTCTTGTCAAGTTTTATCGCGCTTGGTTTATTTTTAAAGACAGGATTGAAGTGAAACAAGCACAATAATCAAACAAATCCGTTCATGTGTGTAATAAAGGAAATCATGAGTCAAACATATAAGAACTAACACTTAATTACATCTCAATGCCAAACATTATAAAGTGCAAAGATGACATGATATATTGTCTCAAAACACTATCAAATAGTCACATGAAAAATGGAATGATGTTGTGACTCAGTCATCCGAAGTGTCTATTGTAACACCCTCCTCAATTAAATATCGGGTGATCAGTCCTTGAGAACGTGTGTGCTCGCGTTCAAATGATCAAATTATATATAAAACCCTTTTAAACCAAACAAACCCTAAACATGCAGCAGTATGTGATTGAATAAATTGATAATCTACGCAAGAACATTCAAACACATGCAATTAAGGAAAAATCCCCCTCAGGGGCAAAACCATTTATTTTCACTATAATTTGTAAGAGAGCGGCTTACAATCGGATTACAATGAAAATACAAGTTGACTAAGAATTACCCTCGGTTATCGAATTCTGTAGTTGTGGCTGGAATTATCCATTTCCAGTAGGGCTGCAATGAAGAAGAAGAACAGTCTCCTCCACAAGGGTTGAACAAACCAAAGTTGTGTTCTTGGGTTGCAAAAGGATTCACAAAGGTTTGGCAATGATGTGTGAATCAAAACATGAGTCTTGGGACTCAAAAATATGAAGACTAGATGTATTTGGACTCTCAAATTCGTCTCCTAAAGTCTTGCAAAACAACTCCCCCGAAGTTGGTATTTATAGGAAAAAATATGAAGAGTCCCACGTTCTTAAAACTCTAAAATTCTATCCAGCGTACAAAAAAAACAGCATTCTTTAAGGAATTTTCTCTATCTTCAAAAGGTCATAACTCCTTCACCGTAGCTCGGATTGAGGTGCCGTTTTTTCTAGTATCTTCGTTGCGGCGAGCTCTTCAACTTTCTAGTTGACCAGACCTCCGAACTATGGATGTAAAATTACGAAAATGCCCTTGAACTCTCCTATTGTGCCTTTTTTCACTGTTTTGACTTCCCTTGCGTACCACTTGCATTAAGTCCCTAAAATCTTGGAACGTGAAGTCATTGAGGCAGATGTGGGACATATTAGTGGAGATAATGCATGCTTGATTCCCGAAATTCGGATAGAGGCCGTCATGTGAGATCGTGAGGAGACGTGCCAAATGTAGCGGCGTACGACATAAATAAATGAAACATTTCGGACATGTGAAAAATGTCCTTACAAATCTCCCCCTATGTCTATGCCGGTACATACATAAAAAATCCGAATTATCAAATATGAAATTGCCTATACAAATCTACCCTCCCATGAACCCAAAACTGGAAAAGGTACAAATGAATAGTCTTCATCGTTTGTTCTTTAATTCTTCAGGAATCTCAAAACTTTTCTCATCAGGGTGTGCAACATATAGATCTGCAATCTTCATACTTACACACATGAGACAAAGCAAATACCACGTGACATATCGAGTTTGAAATGAGATAACATGGATATCAATATATGATAAAAACATAAGCAACATCTCAAAAACTCCCCCAGAATTCAAACTCCCCCATAATATGATAATTCTTTCTTCCCCTTTTTATGATGTCCCCAAATGGACAAATTAGAGAAATAAATCAAATAAGCAAGTGCGGGGTGTCACTAGGATAAAAACACACCATGAATAAACAGAAAGCAACCAAGTCAATGATAGCGTAAATGAAGTGGTGTGATCAAATTCGATAGGAAAACCAATGCATACAAACATGACATATGTGCACGATGAATATTGGATATTCCTAGCGAATGAACTCAAATGCTTCCTTTGGTGTAAAAGAGTGACAGTATAAGATATTGACTCAATCAAATCAACAAATCAAAGCTCAAAATGATTTTCACACCAAAAACGTCCAAAATGGTTTTATGCTTTTTCAGGACTTTCAAGGAAGTGCAAACACGTTTAGATTCTCCAACCAAACTCCCTCAGATATTGTATTGAATAGAGGCATTCTAAATTCTCAAACTTTGGAGAATTGATGGTGAAACCTAAGTGGCCCATATTTGGCATGAATTGCTTTTTATTGCCTTTAAATTTTTTCGGGCTCTTTTAACCTCTTTGGACCTCAGATATTAAAATTCCTCCATTTTTTAGGTCCTTTTTAACGGTGGCTTTTGCGCAAAGGATAGATGATTACCTTTCGCAGCCCCTCCCCCTTATACAAAAACACACAGTCTCACCAAAACGGTTTTTACATGCATTCCAATCTTGTCAAGTTTTATCGCATATTGTACATTGTATAGACATGATTGAGATGAAAACACGCAAGCCAACATGAGATAGACAAGTGCAATAATCAAATATAGTCGTGCATGTGTACAATAAAGGATATAGGAGTCAAACATGTAGGAAGATATCACTAATTACATCTCAAAGACTCCAATCAATGTAAAGCACATGGATGAAATGATGTAGCCTCTCAAATCTCTATCAAACAGTCACATGGATAAATGGAATGAAGTTGTGACTTGGCTATCTTACATGCTCATCCATAAAAGAAGCAAAATACACAAATCTTTTTGGATTTTTTCAAAAATTTGGAAAAAAAGAAATAAAATCTTTTTATGTTTTTCTCAAAATTTTTCTTAAAGGAAAATCTTTTTGTATTTTTTTTTCAAAAGAAATATAAAAAGCAAAAGGAATAAAACAAAGCTGTACAACAAAGTAATGGTACATATAAAACAGACTAGAAATAGGAAGCATATGATATGAACATGAAGAAGCATCCTATTCTAGACATAGACCAACCCCTCAGTCAACTGTGCAAATCCCTAAAGATTTCCTAAGACTCTCAAATCTAAGGGCATCTAAAGGTTTCGTGAAAATATCGGCTAACTGACGGTCGGTAGGAACAAAACTCAGGGATACGACTTTCTCTTCAACTAACTGACGAATAAAGTGCTCACGTATCCTGATGTGTTTTGTGCGCGAATGCTGAACTGTATTGCGGGATATGTGTATCGCGCTCGTGTTATCACAGGAAATGGTCATGGTGTCCTGTGATATCCCATAATCCTCCAGCATTTGCTTCATCCACAAGAGTTGTGTGCAATAACTCCCGGCGGCTATGTACTCAGCCTCCGCAGTGGACAAAGAGATGGAATTTTGCTTCTTGCTCAGCCAGGAGACAAGAGCAGAACCAAAATAGAAACACCCACCAGAAGTGCTCCTACATCCATCTACATCCCCAGCCCAATCGGCATCCTAGTAGGCGGACAGACGGTCATCGGTATCAAAGGAATACCAAATCCCGTATGAGAGAGTCCCACTTACGTATTTAATAATACGTTTTAGAGCAAGTAAATGTGACTCTTTGGGGGATGCCTGATAACGCGCACAGACTCCAACACTAAAGGCGATGTCGGGACGACTGGCAGTCAAGTAGAGGAGACTACCTATCATACTCCGATATAAGGTTTGCTCTACGTCCTTGCCTGAAGTGTCCTTACTAAGCTTGGTAGTGGTACTCATAGGTGTACGTGCATGCTTAGCGGAGTCTAAACCAAATTTCTTCACTAGGTCTCTAGCATACTTGGATTGGGAGATGAACATCCCATCCTCTAGCTGACGAACCTGGAGACCAAGGAAGAATGTAAGCTCACCAACCATGCTCATCTCATACTCACTTTTCATCTCCTCCTCAAAGTGGTGAGCATGCTGGGAGCATGTGGATCCAAAGACTATGTCGTCCACATAGACCTGGGCAACCAAAATAGCACCGTCATCTCTCCTGACAAATAACGTCATATCTACTCCCCCTCTCTTGAAGCCACGAGCTAAGAGATAAGAAGTAAGCCTCTCGTACCAAGCACGGGGTGCTTGCTTCAAACCATACAAGGCTTTCCTCAGATAGTAGACGTGCTCAGGGTGCTGAGGGTCTTCAAACCCTTTTGGTTGTTCCACATAAACCTCCTCCTGTAGAATGCCATTCAGAAAGGCACTCTTGACATCCATCTGATACACCTTGAAGCGCAGATGACATGCGATGGCGAGCAGAAGACGGACGGACTCAAGCCTCGCAACAGGAGCAAATGTCTCCCTAAAGTCTACACCCTCTATCTGTGTGTAGCCTTGAGCGACCAACCTAGCCTTATTTCGGATTATGGTACCATTTTCATCCATTTTGTTCTTAAAAATCCACCGGGTACCTATCACATTAATCTCACTAGGTCGGGGGACAAGTTCCCAGACATCATTCTTTTTAAACTGAAACAACTCATCCTGCATAGCAGATATCCAGTGTTCATCTTTGAGTGCTTCTTTATGGTTCTTGGGCTCGACTTTGGACGTGTAGCAAAGATGGCTAACAACGTTCTCTAGCTGAGCACGAGTCTTGACCCCTAGAGTGGGATCACCAATAATGGCAGAAGGGTCATGAATCTTGCGAACCCAAGCAGGTGTGTCCCCTAACACAGGAGTAGGGTCCACAGAGTGTGAGAGAGGAACAGGTAAATCACTGTCAGAACAATCCTCATCCTCACACTGAAGGTTAGGATCAATAACCGTCCGAGGTTCGTCATCTTGCACGGTGACGTTTATTGATTCCATAATCTTAGAGCTCTTCAGGTTAAAAACCCGGTACGCTCTGCTATTCGATGAATATCCTAGAAATATTCCCTCGTCGCTTCGGGAGTCAAACTTTCCTAATTGCTCTTTATCCCGTAGGATGTAGCATTTACTCCCAAAGACACGGAAATATGCCAGGTTGGGCTTCTTGCCAGTCCACAACTCATAAGGAGTGTGAAGTGTGTGTGGACGCAGATACACCCTATTCACCGTGTGGCATGCAGTAGACACTGCCTCTGCCCAAAATCTCCTAGAAACTTTACGACCTAGAAGCATAGATCTAGCCATCTCTTGGATCGTTCTATTCTTTCTCTCAACAATCCCATTTTGCTGAGGAGTTCTCACAGAAGAAAACTCATGTTTGATCCCAAGGCTATCACAGTACAAATCAACCTTTGCTTCCTTGAATTCAGTGCCGTTGTCACTACGTATTCTGTTAATAGTGACACCGTGTTGATTTTGCAGGACACGGCACTTGGTCATTAAGAAATCTACAGCATCAGATTTCTCTCTCAGAAAACCTACAATGGAGTATCTGGAGAAATCATCTACCATCACGAGGATGTACCTCTTACCACCTAGACTCTCAGTACGAGTGTAACCCATAAGATCCATGTGAATCAACTCCAGAACACGAGAGGTGGTAATGGAATGTAACTTCCTATGAGGACTACGAATTTGTTTTCCCAACTGACAGGGTCCACAAACGGTCGAAGTTGACTTTCCAAGAGATGGTAAGCCACGTACTAGGTCCTTTTTAGATAAACGATTGAGATCTCTAACGTTCACGTGACCTAGACGTTGGTGCCACAGATCCATAGGAGTGATCGTGGCGCTGTTGCAGACAAGTGAGGATGTGGGCTCAGTCCCATAGCAATTATCCTCGGTCCTCACCCCTTGCATCAAAAGTTTACCGGCTTGATTGTAGACTTTACACGCGTCCCGGTCAAACTTTACTGCAAAGTTAGTGTCGCACAGCTGGCTAATGCTGAGAAGGTTTGCTTTCAAACCTTTGACGTACAAAACATTTTCTAGCTTAGGAAAACCAGGTAACTCGATAGTACCTCGTCCTATAATGCTAGACTTACTCCCATCTCCAAAGGTGACTCTGCCATCTTAATAATCCTCAAGAGTAGTAAAAAATGAGGCATCACCTGTCATGTGTCTGGAGCACCCACTATCAAAATACCACTGTGAGGTATTATGTGCTTTGAGAGCAACATGAACAACAAAGGCCTTTTTATCTTTCTTTGGCACCCAAGAAGAGATGACCTTTTGTTTGCCTTTGTTGGTTTTAGCTGGAATGTAAGAAGCATTCACTAACGGCGAAGACATCCGTCAGAATTCTTTCATCAAACTCTGAGTCGTGGCAGCTAAGAACTCAACTCGCTCTCTCAGACTAGAAAACTCATCAGTATGTCATGGTGGAGCAGTAGTACGTCGTGTCCGACCCATGCTATAGCAAGTTTCCCTAAGGTGTCCTTTTCTTTTACAATAAGTACAAAAGAGCTCAGTCAAAGGCGGACCTTGGTTTGCTTTTCTTGGTCGAACTATCCTTCGAGGTTTTTTACGGTGACCATAAGGAGTTGTAGTAAACTCAGGAACTGGTCCAGGTGCAATTTGGGACGTGGAGGCACCATCATATCCAATTCCTTGACGATCACCAAAACCTAAAGCGGGGCCGAGGAGCATCTTTCCCATCTTCCCAGATCTGTCCTCGATTTGTACCTTGACTTCCCGTGCTTTCTCAAGATCATGAGTCAGCTGGGCAACAAGGGCTTCAAGTTTCTTCCGAGTCTCCACGGAGGAATGGAGCTGACTCGTAAGACTAGCCACTTTCTTGATCAAGTCCCCTCTCTCTTTCTCTAGAGTACTCTCTCTCTCTCTAAACAAATTCTCATTTGTAAGGACACAAATTTCCAATTGAGTCCATATATAGTTTTGGCTCAATTCCGGACAAAAACATTTATTCATAGGATTTTATTTAATTGTAATATTCAAGACCTATGAAGTGTTTGTTGAAGACGTAGCGGCAAAGAGTATAAAGCATCATCAACATGCCGTAGTTTATGTGCCTCGTTTGTACGTCATCAACTTAGTTCCATGCTCCCAAGGTATGAATGTATTTATATGTATATAGGAGCTTGGAACAATTTGTATTGGGTGTTAGGTGAATTAAAACTGCATTTTATTTTTCAGAAAGAATCAATTAGAAACTTAAAAATAAGTATATAAAAGTTTCTGGGCCAAAATCGAATTTTTCAATCTTTCTGTTTGTTCGTTTGAAATGTCGTTCGAACGAGTTTTTTCGTTCGAACCAGATTTCGTTCGAACGAGTTTTATCGAACGAGTTTGCCAACGACCCTAAGCTGGACAGTCGTTCGATATGTCGTTTGAACGAGTTTTCGTTCTAACGAGATATCTAACGAGATTCTAACGAGCCCAGGCTGGTCACTCGTTAGAAGTCTCGTTCGAACGAGAATCAAGTTCGTTCGAACGAACTTCCAGCGGGAACAGTTATTTGGCAGTTTTTTGCAGTTTTTCCCCACTCCTCCACTTGGTTTTCAACCAACATTTTTCATGCAATATTATGTGCGGGAAACACATTTTCCAAGACAACTTTTCCATTCCATATCCAACTCTTAGAGAGAGTTTGAGAGCAAATTTAATTAGGGAAAATGTTCATGTTTTGAGTGTTAATTTTTAATGAAAAATTCATACACACTCTAGTTTACACCCATTGTTGTTTATTCCAAGTTCTATATATACATATCCTTACTTGGAGTTTTTGGCACCGGTTTTCTCTACCGAATTCAAGAGACGTTTCGGGTTTTCTTCTACACCCCATCACAAAGAAGACCTTTGTTGAGATTCTACCCGTTTGGAGAAAGGCTCCATGTTCGGGTGACGGTGACCGTTTAAAGTCCTATCGGTGATTTCCGAGACCACGGTGGAGGTCCGTTGGTTATCCGCTAATTGGAGGTTGATACAAGAAGGAGCATCACGGCTTGAGAGGGTTCGAGTTTAGGAAGTAAGTCTTTTGTCTTGTATTTTGTAATACCGTTTTTAGTGGATTTGAGGCTAGGGCCGTCCCGAGGTTTTTTCCCGTTAATGGTTTTTTCCTCGTACATCGCAGTGTAGTGTGACATTGTTTATTTTATCTTGCACATCATTTAGAACGCATGCTTTAGGTTTAATTCAAGATAAAAATTCGGTTTAATTATCACACTCATTTTATTTGGGACTTAAATTAAATATTGGGTATATTTGGTTTATTCAAGTCACTTGCTAAAATTGGTTTCGCCTAACTTTGGATATAATTGTTAATCATGACTTAGGAAAATTCTAGGACTTGAATTATGTTGTTTAATTTGTTTCTTATGATATTAAAACCCGGCCTTGTTTTGTTTTGTTGAACCATCATCTTTCAACGCTTCCGCATTTGTTTAAAAAGGAAATTATATATTTTAATTTGACATTATTAATTCCCGGGGACTCCTCATTTACAAATTGGTATCAGAGCCAAAAACGATAAATTATTTCGTTAAAGATCCTTTAATTTTGGCTAAATATGGATTTTTCCCCATTTTCAAAATTTCCTATTTTTGATGGTTCTAACTACGCGTATTGGAAAGCGCGGATGAAATCGGCACTTAAATCTATCGATGAACGTGTTTGGATGTCTGTTGTTAACGGTTGGACCCCACCAACACATTTAATTGAAAATGTACATGTTCCCAAACCCGTTGATAGATGGACTGAAAATGAGTTTAAGCTAGCAAACTTTAATTCCCGAGGTTTAAATGCCTTGTTTAGCGCTGTCGCACCGGATGAATTCCGACGAATTATGACGTGTGAAACCGCTAAAGAAGCTTGGGATATTTTACGATTAACTCATGAAGGAACAAGTGTCGTTAAAGCTTCTAAACTCCAAAACCTCACTACTCAATTTGAAACTATCAAAATGGATGAAAAAGAAACTTTTGATAAATTTTATGCTAGACTTTCAGATATTGTTAATTCATCCTTTAACTTGGGAGAGAAAATACCTGACGACCGTGTAGTAAAGAAAATTTTGAGGTCACTACCCGATAGATTTATTCCTAAAGTGACCGTTTTAAATTCTTTACCCACTTTAGCCTCTACGAAATTAGAAGAGCTTGTAGGTGATTTACAAACCTATGAACTAGATATGTTTCCCTCTAAAACTGAAAAGAAAATTGAAAAGGGCGTTGCTTTAAAAGCCCGCAAAGAGGTTAAACAAGTAGTAGAGAGCGATAGTGATAGTGACTCTGAAGATATGGCTTTATTTGCTCGTAAATTTAGAAAATTTCTTAAATTTAACAAAGATAAAGTTAAAAATGATTTTAAGAAATTTGAATCTTCTAAACATGATAAAATCGAGAAGATATCTAAAGCCGAAAAAATCCCTAAGTCTAGTAATGAAAATATTGATAGGGACGAGTCTAATAAATGTTTTGGTTGTGAAGGTTATGGCCATAGGGCTTTTGAGTGCCCCACTAAACTAAGGAAAGAGGGTAAACGACCCATTTCATATAATGCGACCCTTAGTGATAGTGATAAGGAAGAAAAGCCCGATTCCCCCACAAAGAAAAATTTTGTGGCTTTTATGGCACATGTGAGTGATAATGAGAACTCATCGGATGATGAAATTATAGCACATGCCACTTCCAAGGTCATTGTACATGATTCTCTTATTTTTGATGATAGTGAGAGTGAAAAAGAAGAGGAGAGTGAAAATGAAGAAGAGGTTGATATGAGTGAACTTCAAAATGCTTTTCATGAATTATATAAAGAATCTATTAAATTGAAAAGAGCTAATTTGAAGTTAGAAGCGAGTTTAAGAGAGAGTGTCAAGGTCATTGATGAAAGTGCCTTAATAGAAGACCTTAAGACTCATGAGAGGACTCTTCAAGAGAAGCTTAACTATGTAGAAGGCGAGAGAGATAGCCTTAGGGGTTTAATGGAATCCTTGAAAAAGGAGCTTCTTGCTTTTGAAGAGCGAAATGTTTTACTAGAATCTAAAATTTTGGATTTGGAAAATAAATTAAAAGATTCTAGTAATGTCAAATTTGATTTGGAATGTCGTTCTGAGAAACTAGATAAAATGTTAGGAACGGTCCAAATTAAAAATGACACTTTTGGTTTAGGCTTCAATTCTTGTAATGATTTTAACCCTAAAGTCAAAACCAATGTTTTAGGAGAATCTTCTAGGAATGCATTTAATGATCACTCCTTAGATAAATCTTTTCGACATATTCTTACTTGTACACTTTGTGGTCGACAAGGTCATCTTAGGAAATTTTGTTTAGATCTTAAGCGAATTCCTAGAAAATCCCATAGTAAAGTAACCACGATAGCTAACGTTCCTACACCTCAAGATAGTAATTCTTCATTAATTTGGGTTAGGAAATCCGACTTGGTTGCCTTACAAAATAGGGATTTTGATTCTCATTTACTTTCACATCCTTCCTCCCTTGCTAAATCTAATGGATGAATGTGTTAGTGTTTGCATACTTTAGCGTTTGTACTTCATGCTATATTCATATGCTAAATGTATGCTTGTTTAGTCATTCTCTAGTCATTGCCTTATTTAATATCACATGCTAGAAATTATGACTTGTTTATCTTTTTGTATTATATTTTGTGTTTGAATCGACTGCATAATATAAAAAGATTTTTGTTTATCATTTGTGTTTTATTTATTTCATTTAAGCTTAATGAAAAATACAAATGATTTTTGTTTGTCCTTTTGAGTAAATATTTATTTTTGTTTAAAAATGTTAAAAACTCAAAAAGATTTTGTTTTGTGTGTATTTTTGTTTGACACACTTTATGTGGCATATATTTGTGTTTGAATCCTATCGTTTACGCTTCCATGTGGCTAGAACTTTTGGTTTAGATTTTCAATCCTTAAAATGTTCTTTACCATGTTTTATATGGAGTAGTTGGATTTTGTATTGTTTAAATGGATTCTATTTCTATATGCCTCTGTTCACACATGCACGAGCTCTTTTGAAATCTTAATGTCACATGTTATATTTGAGCTTTTTGAGGTGTTCTCCTATCAATCCAGTCATCTACATATCTATGACCTAGGAGGACTAGTGCATGTCAAAATCCGTTGCCTGTGAGATTTGTGCGAAAAATGAAAACATGATAAATTAATATATGCACGGGGAAGGGCTCCGAGAGGATGAATTAAATCCTTTGCGATAGTAAGCCACCGTTGATTGGATCTAAAAGAAATACGTGATCCAAAGGCCTAAAAACAGAATATTTGGCACTTAACCTAAAGCAATTGCCAAGGCCTATGTTTGTATGATATATTCATTCAAAAACAAAAGAATATATATGCTTATTGAGGGAGAATTGGATGGTATATCAACGGTTTGCACAATGTCCGTTTATCCTAGTTGTCTTTAATGTCATGACTCTATTTGGTTTGTAGAATCATCATCATGCTAGGCTTGTATGCATTGTGTATGTTTGTTCATTGAGTTCAATCTTTATATTGTCACATGAGGTTATATTTCAATGTGATGAAGTTTGCAATCAAATGAGAACTCCGTGAACGTTTCTTAAGTGTTTGGGTCTAAATTTAATTGTTGCTAGTTCACACCCCTACACTTCCGTTTCCATATGACACATTTTTGCCATACGAGTGTGCAAACTTATTGTATTTTGTGTCATGTGTGTGTTTATATCTATATATATGCAAGTTCTATATTGGTATATTTCTAATGTCTATATATATGATATTCGTTTATCTTTGCCTTGCTTTTAATTGCCCATATGCTTTCATGTCTTAACACTTTAAGCTTTCACATGCGGTTTATTAGTTCTTTATCCTTTGCCTATTCCCGAACA
The DNA here is from genome assembly GCA_949130495.1 of Sambucus nigra. Lineage (NCBI taxonomy): Eukaryota > Viridiplantae > Streptophyta > Magnoliopsida > Dipsacales > Adoxaceae > Sambucus > Sambucus nigra. Next base: position 384,177,511 of record OX422208.1, on the reverse strand, counting down.
AAAAGGGGGAGAATGATGATAGGGGGAGAAATGGTATCTAATCCTATTATTATCGTATCTTCGTTTGGGGGAGATTTATCTTAGGGGGAGACGTCTTTCTAAGTAGGTCATGTGTTTAAAGGGAGAATTAATTTAGGGGGAGTAATTAATTAATTGCATTTAATATTTTGATATTCCCTATGCATTTGATGAGTTTGCTTAAGTGTGCAGGAATTATTCTAAAGCGGCATCTTTTCTATGGCAAAACGTTTGATCCTTGGGTTGAGTCAAGTTTGGGCGGGTTATGTTTTGAGTCTAGTAGAGCTTGACGGCCCTTTAGGATTTTTGTTTGGTTTTTGTCCCGGAATAGCCAAAGGGGGAGATTTGTAAGGACACAAATTTCCAATTGAGTCCATATATAGTTTTGGCTCAATTTCGGACAAAAACATTTATTCATAGGATTTTATTTAATTGTAATATTCAAGACCTATGAAGTGTTTGTTGAACACGTAGCGGCAAAGAGTATAAAGCATCATCAACATGCCGTAGTTTATGTGCCTCGTTTGTACGTCATCAACTTAGTTCCATGCTCCCAAGGTATGAATGTATTTATATGTATATAGGAGCTTGGAACAATTTGTATTGGGTGTTAGGTGAATTAAAACTGCATTTTATTTTTCAGAAAGAATCAATTAGAAACTTAAAAATAAGTATATAAAAGTTTCTGGGCCAAAATCGAATTTTTCAATCTTTCTGTTTGTTCGTTTGAAATGTCGTTCGAACGAGTTTTTTCGTTCGAACCAGATTTCGTTCGAACGAGTTTTGTCGTTCGAACCAGGTTCGTTCGAACGAGTTTGCCAACGACCCTAAGCTGGACAGTCGTTCGATATGTCGTTCGATATGTCGTTCGAACGAGTTTTCGTTCTAACGAGATTCTAACGAGCCCAGGCTGGTCACTCGTTAGAAGTCTCGTTCGAACGAGAATCAAGTTCGTTCGAACGAACTTCCAGCGGGAACAGTTATTTGGCAGTTTTTTGCAGTTTTTCCCCACTCCTCCACTTGGTTTTCAACCAACATTTTTCATGCAATATTATGTGCGGGAAACACATTTTCCAAGACAACTTTTCCATTCCATATCCAACTCTTAGAGAGAGTTTGAGAGCAAATTTAATTAGGGAAAATGTTCATGTTTTGAGTGTTAATTTTTAATGGAAAATTCATACACACTCTAGTTTACACCCATTGTTGTTTATTCCAAGTTCTATATATACATATCCTTACTTGGAGTTTTTGGCACCGGTTTTCTCTACCGAATTCAAGAGACGTTTTGGGTTTGCTTCTACACCCCATCACAAAGAAGACCTTTGTTGAGATTCTACCCGCTTGGAGAAAGGCTCCATGTTCGGGTGACGGTGACCGTTTAAAGTCCTATCGGTGATTTTCGAGACCACGGTGGAGGTTCGTTGGTTATCCGCTAATTGGAGGTTGATACAAGAAGGAGCATCACGGCTTGAGAGGGTTCGAGTTTAGGAAGTAAGTCTTTTGTCTTGTATTTTGTAATACCGTTTTTAGTGGATTTGAGGCTAGGGCCGTCCCGAGGTTTTTTCCCGTTAATGGTTTTTTCCTCGTACATCGCAGTGTAGTGTGACATTGTTTATTTTATCTTGCACATCATTTAGAACGCATGCTTTAGGTTTAATTCAAGATAAAAATTCGGTTTAATTATCACACTCATTTTATTTGGGACTTAAATTAAATATTGGGTATATTTGGTTTATTCAAGTCACTTGCTAAAATTGGTTTCGCCTAACTTTGGATATAATTGTTAATCATGACTTAGGAAAATTCTAGGACTTGAATTATGTTGTTTAATTTGTTTCTTATGATATTAAAACCCGGCCTTGTTTTGTTTTGTTGAACCATCATCTTTCAACGCTTCCGCATTTGTTTAAAAAGGAAATTATATATTTTAATTTGACATTATTAATTCCCGGGGACTCCTCATTTACAAATTGGTATCAGAGCCAAAAATGATAAATTATTTCGTTAAAGATCCTTTAATTTTGGCTAAATATGGATTTTTCCCCATTTTCAAAATTTCCTATTTTTGATGGTTCTAACTACGCGTATTGGAAAGCGCGGATGAAATCGGCACTTAAATCTATCGATGAACGTGTTTGGATGTCTGTTGTTAACGGTTGGACCCCACCAACACATTTAATTGAAAATGTACATGTTCCCAAACCCGTTGATAGATGGACTGAAAATGAGTTTAAGCTAGCAAACTTTAATTCCCGAGGTTTAAATGCCTTGTTTAGCGCTGTCGCACCGGATGAATTCCGACGAATTATGACGTGTGAAACCGCTAAAGAAGCTTGGGATATTTTACGATTAACTCATGAAGGAACAAGTGTCGTTAAAGCTTCTAAACTCCAAAACCTCACTACTCAATTTGAAACTATCAAAATGGATGAAAAAGAAACTTTTGATAAATTTTATGCTAGACTTTCAGATATTGTTAATTCATCCTTTAACTTGGGAGAGAAAATACCTGACGACCGTGTAGTAAAGAAAATTTTGAGGTCACTACCCGATAGATTTATTCCTAAAGTGACCGTTTTAAATTCTTTACCCACTTTAGCCTCTACGAAATTAGAAGAGCTTGTAGGTGATTTACAAACCTATGAACTAGATATGTTTCCCTCTAAAACTGAAAAGAAAATTGAAAAGGGCGTTGCTTTAAAAGCCCGCAAAGAGGTTAAACAAGTAGTAGAGAGCGATAGTGATAGTGACTCTGAAGATATGGCTTTATTTGCTCGTAAATTTAGAAAATTTCTTAAATTTAACAAAGATAAAGTTAAAAATGATTTTAAGAAATTTGAATCTTCTAAACATGATAAAATCGAGAAGATATCTAAAGCCGAAAAAATCCCTAAGTCTAGTAATGAAAATATTGATAGGGACGAGTCTAATAAATGTTTTGGTTGTGAAGGTTATGGCCATAGGGCTTTTGAGTGCCCCACTAAACTAAGGAAAGAGGGTAAACGACCCATTTCATATAATGCGACCCTTAGTGATAGTGATAAGGAAGAAAAGCCCGATTCCCCCACAAAGAAAAATTTTGTGGCTTTTATGGCACATGTGAGTGATAATGAGAACTCATCGGATGATGAAATTATAGCACATGCCACTTCCAAGGTCATTGTACATGATTCTCTTATTTTTGATGATAGTGAGAGTGAAAAAGAAGAGGAGAGTGAAAATGAAGAAGAGGTTGATATGAGTGAACTTCAAAATGCTTTTCATGAATTATATAAAGAATCTATTAAATTGAAAAGAGCTAATTTGAAGTTAGAAGCGAGTTTAAGAGAGAGTGTCAAGGTCATTGATGAAAGTGCCTTAATAGAAGACCTTAAGACTCATGAGAGGACTCTTCAAGAGAAGCTTAACTATGTAGAAGGCGAGAGAGATAGCCTTAGGGGTTTAATGGAATCCTTGAAAAAGGAGCTTCTTGCTTTTGAAGAGCGAAATGTTTTACTAGAATCTAAAATTTTGGATTTGGAAAATAAATTAAAAGATTCTAGTAATGTCAAATTTGATTTGGAATGTCGTTCTGAGAAACTAGATAAAATGTTAGGAACGGTCCAAATTAAAAATGACACTTTTGGTTTAGGCTTCAATTCTTGTAATGATTTTAACCCTAAAGTCAAAACCAATGTTTTAGGAGAATCTTCTAGGAATGCATTTAATGATCACTCCTTAGATAAATCTTTTCGACATATTCTTACTTGTACACTTTGTGGTCGACAAGGTCATCTTAGGAAATTTTGTTTAGATCTTAAGCGAATTCCTAGAAAATCCCATAGTAAAGTAACCACGATAGCTAACGTTCCTACACCTCAAGATAGTAATTCTTCATTAATTTGGGTTAGGAAATCCGACTTGGTTGCCTTACAAAATAGGGATTTTGATTCTCATTTACTTTCACATCCTTCCTCCCTTGCTAAATCTAATGGATGAATGTGTTAGTGTTTGCATACTTTAGCGTTTGTACTTCATGCTATATTCATATGCTAAATGTATGCTTGTTTAGTCATTCTCTAGTCATTGCCTTATTTAATATCACATGCTAGAAATTATGACTTGTTTATCTTTTTGTATTATATTTTGTGTTTGAATCGACTGCATAATATAAAAAGATTTTTGTTTATCATTTGTGTTTTATTTATTTCATTTAAGCTTAATGAAAAATACAAATGATTTTTGTTTGTCCTTTTGAGTAAATATTTATTTTTGTTTAAAAATGTTAAAAACTCAAAAAGATTTTGTTTTGTGTGTATTTTTGTTTGACACACTTTATGTGGCATATATTTGTGTTTGAATCCTATCGTTTACGCTTCCATGTGGCTAGAACTTTTGGTTTAGATTTTCAATCCTTAAAATGTTCTTTACCATGTTTTATATGGAGTAGTTGGATTTTGTATTGTTTAAATGGATTCTATTTCTATATGCCTCTGTTCACACATGCACGAGCTCTTTTGAAATCTTAATGTCACATGTTATATTTGAGCTTTTTGAGGTGTTCTCCTATCAATCCAGTCATCTACATATCTATGACCTAGGAGGACTAGTGCATGTCAAAATCCGTTGCCTGTGAGATTTGTGCGAAAAATGAAAACATGATAAATTAATATATGCACGGGGAAGGGCTCCGAGAGGATGAATTAAATCCTTTGCGATAGTAAGCCACCGTTGATTGGATCTAAAAGAAATACGTGATCCAAAGGCCTAAAAACAGAATATTTGGCACTTAACCTAAAGCAATTGCCAAGGCCTATGTTTGTATGATATATTCATTCAAAAACAAAAGAATATATATGCTTATTGAGGGAGAATTGGATGGTATATCAACGGTTTGCACAATGTCCGTTTATCCTAGTTGTCTTTAATGTCATGACTCTATTTGGTTTGTAGAATCATCATCATGCTAGGCTTGTATGCATTGTGTATGTTTGTTCATTGAGTTCAATCTTTATATTGTCACATGAGGTTATATTTCAATGTGATGAAGTTTGCAATCAAATGAGAACTCCGTGAACGTTTCTTAAGTGTTTGGGTCTAAATTTAATTGTTGCTAGTTCACACCCCTACACTTCCGTTTCCATATGACACATTTTTGCCATACGAGTGTGCAAACTTATTGTATTTTGTGTCATGTGTGTGTTTATATCTATATATATGCAAGTTCTATATTGGTATATTTCTAATGTCTATATATATGATATTCGTTTATCTTTGCCTTGCTTTTAATTGCCCATATGCTTTCATGTCTTAACACTTTAAGCTTTCACATGCGGTTTATTAGTTCTTTATCCTTTGCCTATTCCCGAACAAAAAGGGGGAGAATGATGATAGGGGGAGAAATGGTATCTAATCCTATTATTATCGTATCTTCGTTTGGGGGAGATTTATCTTAGGGGGAGACGTCTTTCTAAGTAGGTCATGTGTTTAAAGGGAGAATTAATTTAGGGGGAGTAATTAATTAATTGCATTTAATATTTTGATATTCCCTATGCATTTGATGAGTTTGCTTAAGTGTGCAGGAATTATTCTAAAGCGGCATCTTTTCTATGGCAAAACGTTTGATCCTTGGGTTGAGTCAAGTTTGGGCGGGTTATGTTTTGAGTCTAGTAGAGCTTGACGGCCCTTTAGGATTTTTGTTTGGTTTTTGTCCCGGAATAGCCAAAGGGGGAGATTTGTAAGGACACAAATTTCCAATTGAGTCCATATATAGTTTTGGCTCAATTTCGGACAAAAACATTTATTCATAGGATTTTATTTAATTGTAATATTCAAGACCTATGAAGTGTTTGTTGAACACGTAGCGGCAAAGAGTATAAAGCATCATCAACATGCCGTAGTTTATGTGCCTCGTTTGTACGTCATCAACTTAGTTCCATGCTCCCAAGGTATGAATGTATTTATATGTATATAGGAGCTTGGAACAATTTGTATTGGGTGTTAGGTCAATTAAAACTGCATTTTATTTTTCAGAAAGAATCAATTAGAAACTTAAAAATAAGTATATAAAAGTTTCTGGGCCAAAATCGAATTTTTCAATCTTTCTGTTTGTTCGTTTGAAATGTCGTTCGAACGAGTTTTTTCGTTCGAACCAGATTTCGTTCGAACGAGTTTTGTCGTTCGAACCAGGTTCGTTCGAACGAGTTTGCCAACGACCCTAAGCTGGACAGTCGTTCGATATGTCGTTCGATATGTCGTTCGAACGAGTTTTCGTTCTAACGAGATTCTAACGAGCCCAGGCTGGTCACTCGTTAGAAGTCTCGTTCGAACGAGAATCAAGTTCGTTCGAACGAACTTCCAGCGGGAACAGTTATTTGGCAGTTTTTTGCAGTTTTTCCCCACTCCTCCACTTGGTTTTCAACCAACATTTTTCATGCAATATTATGTGCGGGAAACACATTTTCCAAGACAACTTTTCCATTCCATATCCAACTCTTAGAGAGAGTTTGAGAGCAAATTTAATTAGGGAAAATGTTCATGTTTTGAGTGTTAATTTTTAATGGAAAATTCATACACACTCTAGTTTACACCCATTGTTGTTTATTCCAAGTTCTATATATACATATCCTTACTTGGAGTTTTTGGCACCGGTTTTCTCTACCGAATTCAAGAGACGTTTTGGGTTTGCTTCTACACCCCATCACAAAGAAGACCTTTGTTGAGATTCTACCCGCTTGGAGAAAGGCTCCATGTTCGGGTGACGGTGACCGTTTAAAGTCCTATCGGTGATTTCCGAGACCACGGTGGAGGTCCGTTGGTTATCCGCTAATTGGAGGTTGATACAAGAAGGAGCATCACGGCTTGAGAGGGTTCGAGTTTAGGAAGTAAGTCTTTTGTCTTGTATTTTGTAATACCGTTTTTAGTGGATTTGAGGCTAGGGCCGTCCCGAGGTTTTTTCCCGTTAATGGTTTTTTCCTCGTACATCGCAGTGTAGTGTGACATTGTTTATTTTATCTTGCACATCATTTAGAACGCATGCTTTAGGTTTAATTCAAGATAAAAATTCGGTTTAATTATCACACTCATTTTATTTGGGACTTAAATTAAATATTGGGTATATTTGGTTTATTCAAGTCACTTGCTAAAATTGGTTTCGCCTAACTTTGGATATAATTGTTAATCATGACTTAGGAAAATTCTAGGACTTGAATTATGTTGTTTAATTTGTTTCTTATGATATTAAAACCCGGCCTTGTTTTGTTTTGTTGAACCATCATCTTTCAACGCTTCCGCATTTGTTTAAAAAGGAAATTATATATTTTAATTTTACATTATTAATTCCCGGGGACTCCTCATTTACATCATTCTCGACACAGGTAGATTCTCTCTCTCTCAGGGCGGTGCAGGTGGAGAACTCTCTTTCTCTCGCTTTCCTTAAATCTTCCTCTAGGCAAGTGATCTTAAGAACTAACGCTTTGTTACGCTTTTTAGTTTTAAAAGACTCAGAATATAACTCAGCGTAGGCGCGTTGTATATCACTCTCGCTCTCACTTGTGTCATCCTCCCCCTCACTCACATCGATCTCACTGTCGAGGTGTCCCTGTGAAGCATCATCCTCATCGTCGTGAGGAGAACTAGGAGTGCTCACTTGGCTGGCCATGAATGCGGTGAAGTTACACTCATGCGGTGACTCATCTCCAGAATCCACCGTCTCGACCTCACTGTCGTCACTAAGGGTAGCATTAAGGACAGCTTTCCCTTTCTCTCTATTCAGACGATTGGCACACTCAAAAGCTCTATGACCCCTACCATCACACTCAAAACATCTCTCACTTTCTTTCAGAGAAGGATTTTTGGAAACTTTTTCATTTTTCTTTTCAAACTTATTTTTCTTAAATTTCTTTTTATCTTTAAAATTGCCATTTTTCTTAAATTTGAGAATCCTCTTGAAATTTTTTGCGAAAAGAGCCAAATCATCTAAGTCAAAATCGCACTCAGAATCTGACGTGTCAGTCTCTCTCTTTCTAGATGACTCTACCCTCTTTCTAGCTGACCCCTCACTCCTTCTCTCTTGGGCTTTAAGAGCAATTCCCTTATCTTTAGATTTAGCGTTTTTAGGGAACATATCAATTTCATAAGTTTGCAAATCTCCTACAAGTTCTTCCAATTTTAGCGTATTTAAATTACCCATAGAATTTAGCACAGTGACTTTAGGGATAAAACGCTTAGGTAAAGAACGAAGAATCGTTTTAACAACTCTAGCATTCGGAATTTGTTCACTAAGATTAAAACTAGTATTCACAATGTCCAAAAGTCTAGCATAAAATTCATCAAAGCATTCAGAATCATGCATGGTGATTGTTTCAAATTGAGTTGTCAAGTTTTGCAACTTAGACTCTTTCACAGCATTAGTTCCTTCATGGGTGAGTTGTAAAACATCCCATGCCTCTTTTGACGTGGTACACGTCATTATGCGTTTGAACTCGTCAGGTGTGACAGACCCAGAAATAGCACTTAAACCCTTAGAATTAAAAGATGACCATTTAATTTCTTCATCAGACCAAGAAATGTCAGGTTTCAAGTTGGTCACATTATCAACAGTCACGGTGGGAGGAGTCCACCCTCGTTCAACCAAAATCCAGACACGTTCATCAATGGCTTTTAAAGCCGACCTCATACGGACTTTCCAATAAGTATAATTTGTCCCGTCAAAAATAGGCATTTTATAATATGACTTCTCCATTTGAACACGCACTTTTTCAAAAATCAATTTTTTCAGAAAATTGATATCTTAGAAAAATTTTGCGGGAAAAAAAAAGGAATACGCGATAGATTAGCATAACCTGCTCTGATACCAATTTGAGAACGTGTGTGCTCGCGTTCAAATGATCAAATTATATATAAAACCCTTTTAATCCAAACAAACCCTAAACATGCAGCAGTATGTGATTGAATAAATTGATAATCTACGCAAGAACATTCAAACACATGCAATTAAGGAAAAATCCCCCTCAGGGGCAAAACCATTTATTTTCACTATAATTTGTAAGAGAACGACTTACAATCGGATTACAATGAAAATACAAGTTGACTAAGAATTACCCTCGGGTATCGGATTCTGTAGTCGCGGCTGGAATTATCCCTTTCCAGTAGGGCTGCAATGAAGAAGAAGAACAGTCTCCTCCACAAGGGTCGAACAAACCAAAGTTGTGTTCTTGGGTTGCAAAAGGATTCACAAAGGTTTGGCAATGATGTGTGAATCAAAACATGAGTCTTGGGACTCAAAAATATGAAGACTAGATGTATTTGGACTCTCAAATTCGTCTCCTAAAGTCTTGCAAAACAACTCCCCCGAAGTTGGTATTTATAGGAAAAAATATGAAGAGTCCCACGTTCTTAAAACTCTAAAATTCTATCCAGCGTACAAAAAAAACAGCATTCTTTAAGGAATTTTCTCTATCTTCAAAAGGTCATAACTCCTTCACCGTAGCTCGGATTGAGGTGCTGTTTTTTCCAGTATCTTCGTTACGGAGAGCTCTTCAACTTTCTAGTTGACCAGACCTCCGAACTATGGATGTGAAATTACAAAAATGCCCTTGAACTCTCCTATTGTGCCTTTTTTCCACTGTTTTGACTTCCCTTGCGTACCACTTGCATTAAGTCCCTAAAATCTTGGAACGTGAAGTCATTGAGGCAGATGTGGGACATATTAGTGGAGATAATGCATGCTTGATTCCCGGAATTCGGATAGAGGCCGTCATGTGAGATCGTGAGGAGACGTGCCAAATGTAGCGGCGTACGACATAAATAAATGAAACATTTCGGACATGTGAAAAATGTCCTTACAGTCCTTTATAAAATTTTAAAACAAAATGTCCGGTTGGTTCATTCTTAGCATCACTGTCGAAAAACATTAATTTTAACAATTACCTAATTTAAATTAAGCTGGTGTCAAAATACTTTTTCCTTTTAAATTGTGACCAAAAATCTTTTATTTAAAGTCCAAGAATTTAAATATAAATCATTCACCATTAAACAAAGATAAATAATAAATCTGAATCACGTACTGAAATAAATACGGCTGGATTAAACATTTCAGTTCAAAACCTTAAGCTAAAGAACCACAGTAAACTAAATCCAACTAGAATGAATAGAAAGTAAACTAAATACAATCTCTGATAAAAATGTCTAAGGAATGGGCGACACATGCCCTAAATGAAGAGTCTAGATGAACTGAGAGCAAAGATAGGAGCGTCTATAGAAAAGACCTACAGCTTCAACATCAGCTACAACACGCCAAGCGAACCAAGTCTCTAAATATGGTGACCCTGTGGCCGAGCACCTGATATAATACATATATATATATAGCAAGAGAGAAAAGAGATGCAAGAGACGGGTCAGAGCCCGATGTATAAAAATATATTTTTGCAAGTATTTAAAACTGCCTTAAAGCAAGTATTATGCGCATGTTAGATTCGTGCTCTCACCTAAATATCTCACATATCTTCTATTGTGCACTCCTAACGCATCTTCTATTTAGTACTAATAACTCTACCCAAGCTAACTAGTTCAAGTCACTTAACACTATCTACATCCAACCATAGTATTCCCGTATCACCCATACAATACCCCATAAGTAGTCTATCACATGATACTACCTATCACGTTCACCATGAATATTTAAGTCTTTATCTCACTAAGGTTAAATTCATTTGTCCTCATTTCCATAACTACTAGTTTCTCTTAGTAGAATTTCTCATAATTATACATATATATATATATATCAGTCCTGTACCCCCGGTTTAAACCCCATTAGTGTTATTAATAAAATAATCTTATACCCCCGGGTTATCACCCATTAGTACACTTAATACAATATCCTTGCACCCCCGAGTCATCACCTATTAGTGCACTTAATAATAACTTTACACCCCCTGGGTTATCACCCTTTAGTGTATAAAACAACACAACTGTGACAACCCGTATCATTAAAATAAGAGGTGGCCAACCCGATACTCCAATAACGGCAGGGATCATAGATGGTCCATTCTTCGCATCACATTTATATAATAAGTGTACGAGATAACCACCCACTATTTTAGAAAACGGATTGTCAAAATATTATTTGTAAATTAAAAGAAACATTTCAACCATTTAATTTAAAAGAAGGTGGATACCGAAAAGACTGATATTACCTAAACAACAATATATATATATATATATATATATATATATATATATATATATATATATATATATATATATATATATAACCGAATAAACTATCGGTTAACATTTCCTTACAAACCATATAAAACAAGTTAATTAAGTTACATAATACATTGCATTAGGCAAGTACAAAAGCTTGGGACACACGCCCGAATGGATAAACCGATCATAACTAGAATACAAAAATGGAGGCGTTTATAACAAAGTATCCCGTAACGTCCGCAAGGTGTTACAGCTCCAAGACACTGGAATAGTAAAGTCAATGCGGGCGTCCTTATGGCGGAGCACCTGAGCGAATATAAGTTTCATGCAAAACAAGAAATATGGACAGGTCAGGGCCCAGTTTTATATATTCACCAGATGAATAAAAAGTATGATAGTTATGGAAAAATTTAATCATCATGAATAATGCTAAGAAATCTACCTACTTAATCTAAAAGTATAATCAAGAGCATATATAAAGATCATAATCCCAATTCAATTATGCAAGAGAGTATGAATAGAATGCCATTATTAACTGAGGTTTAATATCCTTTTCTTTTTTTTCCACAATTTCATTTCACCGTTTCATATCTCATTAGGAAATGTATTCAAAGCAATTTAATTCGTATATAACAATTCTAAGACCGTCCTTCCGAGTTTCCTCACTGGACGCGCCCCTAAATGGCTATCATCTTCCAAAGCCTATCACACAAGACAACCTGGTCATCCTACAACGTAACGTCGGGAAGTGTCCATATACCTTCGACAGTGAGTCATAACCACGCCCGAAATTACCTCACTTCGAACAATAATCACACAATATATAACAACCGTTCTATGGTCGATGAATATATTCTCCCTGCATTCACTAGCAAAGGGACTTCACCTCATGCCGTACTTCCCTTATGATAGCATTTAGAGAGGTGTGTATATACCAATTTATCATTCACAATTTTAATCTCATTTTAAAATATACATCACATTTTATCCAGAGCCATACGTAATTAATATCATCATTATAAACCTCAATGATTAATAAACCCCTAACTTAGTCTCCGAGAATTTTATGATGTTACTATAAGCCACCAAGCCTAGTATACCTCAATCACGTCTCGAAAGTTCCCCAATTATAAAATTTTACATCTCTTAATATCAAACTAACTTGTTAAGAAAGGGAAATACCTTATCATCTATTTGATAATCCCCAGAATAGGCCCCATTTATTCCCTTGCTAACATAAGGTAGTTACCTAACTAATATAAGACTCTAGGACACTAAGTCTACTTCATAAGAGAAGGTTCCTATGTCCTAATCCTAAAAGAAAAGGGTTAAAATTGAGTTAGAAAAAAATAACTCAAAACAACAGGAATTTCGAATCGATTCGCCCTGGCCGAATCGATTCGATCTTGAAGCCAATTGATTCGGGTGGTTCGAATCGATTCGGTCAAGAGAACCCAACATTTTGCATACTTCCGAATCGATTCGGAGGGGCCTAATCGATTCGGTCATTACAGACCTGTATCCTACCCCTTTAGCGAATCGATTCGCTAGGGGCGAATCGATTCGCCTAGCCCAGAATTTCTGGTTTTGGCTATGGAGTTTCATGCCCTATTTTTCCCAAACTCATATCTACCCACAACAACCGTCTTTAATCCAACCCCCAAAACAATCATAAATGCATACTAACTAATATAATCACCATAATATCTATCTAAACAATAAGTAAGGGCTTAAACACCACAATTTCATCAAAACCCATATTTGTTCAACTGATTCCAATACACGACTATCACTACAATTTATTCATCCTAAATCATATCTTAGCAAGTAAGAAACTTTCCTTAAGCATAAATCTTGGATTCCTTTATGGTAGATGCAAGATCAAACTCCAAATCTTCAATTCTTCTCCTTTCTCTTCTTTTCTCCACAATTCTTTTCTTCTCTCTTTCTTTCTAGGTTTAGTAGGAACATACTTAAGAAATAAAAGGGGTTGTAAGACTTAATCGGGCCTTAAACATTAATTTCCATCTTTAAAATGTTAATACACCCTTAAAATGACTCGTAACTACTTAATTAAGTTATAACCTGTCAAAAGTGCCCAGAACCTAAAAAATAATATGGCACTTATTTCGACTATTTCGGGTTTAACCACGCCCTCTAAATTGGCATCCACAATAATATACATCATTTTCATATCCCATTTTATTTTAAACCGCAATTGTCGTTTTGAGCACACGACAAAATAAAATATAACGCAATGCTATTTACATTCAAATAACAGTAAATATGCAAGAATCTAGTAAATATTATCTTTTAACTTACTCAAAAGATATTTACTCCATTATCCAATATTTTATATAATTACCTCACATGGCAATCTAATATAAAATCAATTACTCACAAGTAAGGGTTATTACAATAACCTTGCACCCCTCGGTCATCACCCATTAGTGCACTTAACAAAAATATTAAATAATAGGCGTACACACATCCTATTATAGTTTATAGGTATTCTCCCAACCTATTTGCATACTTACTATACGTATTTTATTCTCATTGTTACGTATTGTACAATATCATTAGATTACCATAACTCTCACGTAATTTCCAAGGTTAATCTTCTTTTTGAAATAATTGAAGTACAAATCTCACACACTTTCTCGTAAACCCGTCTAGTTTCAAATTTGTTAATTGGCAGTTTCTCTCGCTCCAATAAACTTAAAATTCCAAAACTGGACCCTAAGAAAAATACCCAGAAACTTACCTCGTCGCTCGAACCAGATGGCAATGTCGTTTGAACGACTGCCACGTGTCGCTCGAGCGACTTCGCGCGAGATGCATATCTCGCTCGAATGACCCTTCGCGCGACTTCGTGCGAAACCTACTGTTTCGTCTTCTTCTCCAGAATTTTGCATTTTTCCACCATTAATACCTCTAAAACCTCTTCTGTTCATTTCCAAACACCCCAACAACAAACCCAATCGATGTTCTAACATATTTAGATGATTTATAACAACCTAGAATCATTAAATCCTTACTATACATCAATTAAATATTAAATCCCCAAATTTATTTAACAAGAACCCTAGTTCTTAAATTAAGAGCATAACTCCAAATTAAACCCAGATTTGTTCATGAAAATTATCATCAATTCGTGAATGTAATCCTATCTACATGAAGGGATTTAATCTCTTGAAATCTTAGTCCCAATATACGAATCATAACATCAATTTTCATTAAAATTAACTTTCATAATTAATGGGTTATCACCTACTCTAACATGAACACAATTATTACTAAAGCACGTAAGTAATAAACACTTGCCTCGAATAACAGTCTGATTTCTTGATGTTGTTGGTATGGGTATCTTCCTCTCGTTCCGATCTATACGATGGCGGTGGTGGTTGTGCGAGGTGGTTCTAATTTGGGCCTTCCTTCTTGGAATTTCTTCTTCCTGACACCCTCTGTGGCCGTTCCTTACTTTTGTATCTCTCAACCCTAATGAACCTCTCGTGGATGAAAAAATAAACTCATAATTTTTGTCCATTTAATTCCTCCAAAAAATCAAAATTACAAATTACCCCTACGGGTGCCGGTTTGGCCTAAAAACCTCCCGGAGTCTAAATAAAATACCCGGGTAGTATTTTCTGACTATTTTGACCCTCCCGGACTCAACGGTGCACTCGAAATTACCATACGAGTTACTTAAAAATAATTTATTTTTATATTCTATTCAATTAGTCCCGACATGACTCACACGCGTGTCCCGACTTAATATACCAAACTGTCGTATTTTTCCTCTCGATAATTTATCCGATTCAATAATTCCATATTTCTTCACTCAGTAATATTCAATAATTCTCATTAATAAGTATTAACCCTTGTCACGCTAGTTAATAATTATTTTTAAATCCAGATTAATTCTTGCATATTAATTTAATTAATCCCACAATAATAATTAATCACATAATTATTTAGGTTCTAAAAAATACGAGGTATTACATACTTCCCCCTAATAACGGAATTTCGTCTCAAAATTCGAAAAGTAAGGCATACCTGGTACAAATAAATCTGGATACTTCTCATGCATATCCGCCTCACGCTCCCAAGTGGACTCCTCCACATTATGATGCTGCCACTGAACCCGCACAAGTGGAACTACCTTTGACCTCAGTCTCCTCTTACTGTGATCTTGGATAGCCACTAGCCTCTCCTCATAAGAACTATCGGGCTGCAAATTGATCTCCTCTATCGCAATGTGAGTGTGGGCCAACTCATCCCGAAGATACCACCTCAATAACGATATGTGAAACACATCATGAATACGGTGTAAGTATTCCGACAACCCAAGTCTGTAAGCCACTGGTCCGATCCTCTCTGTAATAGGAAATGGTCCTACGTATCCCGGAGCCAATTTCCCCTTTTTCCCGAACCTCATCACCCCCTTCATAGGAGATACACTCAACAAAAAATGATCCCCCACCGTGAACTCTCTCTAAAGGACTTCTTAGCATCAGTATAGCTTTTCTGTATGTCCTGAGCTACCCGTATGCGACTACGAATCATCTCGATCCTGCTCGATGTATCTTGAATTACCTCAGGCCCAAGTAACTTGTTATCTCCCACCTCTAGCCAACAAGCTGGAGAACGCCAAGGTCTCCCATATAATTCCTCAAATGGGGCCATGCCAATCATGAACTGATAGGAGTTATTGTAAGCAAACTCCACCAGTGGAAGGTACTGTTCCCAACCTCCCCCAAAGTTAAGGATACACATACGTAACATGTCCTCAAGCATCTGATTAGTATGCTCAGTTTGCCCATCGATCTGCGAGTGATACGTCGTACTCAATCGAAACTCGGTACCCATAGCCTCCTGGAAACTCTCCTAAAAATAAGACACAAAAATCCTATATCTATCAGACACGATATCAAGAGGCACACCATGCAGTCTTATTATTTATGAAATAAATATCTGAGCATACTGTCCCGCAGTATAGTCTGTCCTGACTGGCAGAAAATGGGCTACCTTTGTCAACCGATCCACAATAATCCATATAGAATTGTGCCCCCTCTATGAAGTAGGTAACCCGGTAATAAAATCCATGTAAATGCTCTCCCATTTCCACATAGAGATCTCTAATGGCTGAAGTAAACCTGGTGGTCTCTGGTGCTCCACTTTTACTAGATGACAAGTGGTACACTTGGATACGAACTCTGCGATATCCCTCTTCATCCCACTCCACTAGTACTGCCGCCTTATATCCTGGTACATCTTATCCCCGCTGGGATGTACCGTAAATCTGGACCCATGCGACTCCATTATCACTGCATGTCGAAGGTTTTCCCCCTCTGGGACTACGAGTCTCCCGTTGAAATACAAACCTCCCTCAAAACTTACTGAATAAGACTTGGCCCCACTGGCTAAGAGCTACCTAATCCTCTCCTGGAAAAAAGGGTCTGCCACCTGTGCCTGGACCACCCTCATCACTATTTATGGTATGACGGTCATAACTGACATGAATGATCTGGCCACAGCATCCTAGTGCCCTAGCTCCTTCCATTTTGCCTTCCACACCTCGATCGTCTCATCTGCTAGCCTACAACTCAACGCATCTGCAACTACGTTAGCCTTTCCCGAGTGATAGTGTATCTCAAACTGATAATCTTTTACAAACTCTATCCACCTGCGTTGACGCATATTCAGCTCCTTCTGCGTGAACAAGTACTGCAGTGACTTGTGGTCTGTAAATAGGTAAAACTATTCACCCCAAAGGTAATGTCTCTAAATCCTGAGTGCAAACACGACTGTTGCCAACTCTAAGTCATGTGTGGGGTAGTTATTCTCATGAGACTTAAGCTTTCGGGATGTATAAGCTATAGCCTGATCCTCCTGTTGAAGCACACCCCCAAGTCCTAGTAAGGACGCATCAGTGTAGATTAGATACTCCACTCCCGGCCTGGGCAGTGCTAACACTGGTGCTGAAGTTAGCTTGTCCTTCAGCTCATCAAAAGCCAATTGACATGCATCATTTCAGATAAACGGCACTCCTTTACGAGTCAAATAAGTCAATGAACCCGCTATCTTCGAGAATCCCTGAATGAACCTCCTGTAGTATCCTGTTAGGCCTAAGAAACTACGTATCTCCGTCGGCGTCGTGGTTTGCCCCCACTCCCTCACCGCTGACACTTTCCCCGGATCTACGGATATCCCTCTATCCGAAATAATGTGCCCCCAAAACTGAACCTCCTTTAGCCAAAATCCACATTTCTCAAATTTCGTATACAACTCGTGCTAACGCAGTGTTTGCAAAACCTGCCTCAAATGTTTGGTATGCTCTTCTTCCGTCTGAGAGTAAATCAGGATGTCATCTATAAAGACAATGACAAACTGATCCAAGAATTCTCTGAACACCCTGTTCATCAAGTCCATAAACACGGTTAGGGCATTGGTTAGCCCAAAAATCATAACCCTAAACTCGTAGGAACCATACCTCATCAAGAAGGTAGTCTTCGACACATCCTGCTCCCGGATCCGTAACTGATGGTATCCCGACCTCAAGTCAATATTCGAGAAGAAAGTATATCCCCTCAATTGGTCGAATAAGTCATCGATTCAGGGCAACGGATACTTATTCTGTATCGCGACCTTATTCAACTCACGGTAATCGACACCTAACCGTAACGATCCATCTTTCTTTGTAACAAATAGTACTGGGGAACCCCATGGTAAAGTACTCCTACGAATAAACCACTGTCCCAACACCTGTTCTATCTGATCCCGTAACTCCCTCATCTCCGCTGGAGCCATACGATAAGGTGCGCGGGCTATCGGTCGACTGCCCAGCATCAAATCTATAACAAAGTCTATCTCTATGCTAGGTGGTAATCCCAAAATATCCTGGAACACATCAGCGAACTCCCGAACCACCGATATCGAATCAAGAGGTATCACCACCTCCTTAGAGGTCTCCTACTCTAAATAATACAAATGTATGGAAGATCCTCCCTCAGAACGAGGCATCGCCACCAGGAACATCTCCTGACCAGGTATAGCAAAAATGATACCCCTACTAAAACCATCGATCATGGACCTATGTGCAACTAACCAATCCATACCAATAATCGCATCATACTCGAACATCTCTAATATAAGCATATAGACAGGTAAAGTAAGTCTCCCAATCTCTATACCCACCCCTCGATATAAAAGGAAAATCGGTGAGCTACTACCTAAAGGCGAATCTACACAGGTAACAGTTCTCTCTGCTGTATCTAATAACGCCATAGTATGTGCAAACCTTATGGCAATAAAATAATGTGTGGCCCCCGTATCAAATAAAGTACGCCCTATAGTCCCCTGAATAGAAAACATACCCACAATCGCGGGTGGAGCCTGTGGGAGCGCGGCTTGATGGAGGTCGTAGACCCGTCCATACTGAAGTTGCCCCTGCTGCACCGGAGCTGCGGGCAAGGCTAGAACTGGCACTGGAGCTGGTAGGGCGTCGGGAAAGATAGGTCGCTGGGCCTCCTGGTGAACACCCTGATGCCGAGGGACCCTATCCCTATCGGGGCAATCCAACTTCTTATGGCCAGTCTTGCCACAAGTATAACATTTGCCTGCAAAATTTCCTCCCCTCTGTCCCTGGTAACCTCGGCCCTGCTAGCCGTTACCACCCCTACCTTGGCCCTGATGGCCCTGCTGTCCTCCCTGCTGTTGGCCCTGCTGCTGACCTTGATGGCCTTGCCTGTAACCCCCTGACCATACCTGAAACCCCCCGAATGAAACCTCTTAGCAGAATCCCCCTGCTAGGAACCTACCTCTGACTCTGATCAGCTGGTGCACCACTGGTAGGGCTGTGTTTCGGCCGGATCGGATCGAAAAATGCCTATTCGAAAAAAAATTCAATTTTTTTGGAAATAAAATAACTATTCCGATTTCCAATCTGATTTTTTCAGAAAATTAAAAAAATTTCCGAATTCGGAAAAATCGGAAAGTCACAAAATATATTAAAAATCCAGAAATTTCGAAAATTCCAAATTTTCAAAAAAATAAATTATGGATTTTCGATTACTCGAAATTCTCATTTTAAAGAAACAATGAAAATGGCTTAACCCAACATGTAAACACATGAGGATTTGGCTCATTTTTCATTTGTGTAGAAGTTAGGAGGATACTCTCCTTTTATAGAGCATATTTTGGAGCCCTTTCCCTCTACCAACCAATGTGGGATATGGAAAACTTTCAAAAAATCGAAAAAATAGGAAATTGGAAAATAATTCCAAAAAAATCGAAAATAATTCGGAAAAAATCGAAAAAATTGGATCGACATAGTTTCGAAAAAATCGGATCGAAAAAATCAGAAAATCGAAAATTCAGAATTCTTTTCGATTTCCGATCCGATTTTTTTCGAAAAAATTGGAAATCGAAAAATCGAAAATCGAAAAACTAAAATTTCATTCCAAATTCAGAAAAAATCGGATCGGAAATCGGAAAAATCGAAAAGTTCGAAAAAAAACACAGCCCTAACCACTGGCACTACCTCCCCCTGTCTTGCCCAACTGGCTGGGCTCTCCTCCCCGCTTGCTTCTCTTAGCATGGAAGCGGTTGTCCTGATAATTTAATAATGCTGCATTTAGGACATCTGTATAGGAGTGTAAGGAAAGGTTACCCAGAAGATGCTGTCGGATCCTCCAAGTCAAACCATCCATGAACATCTGGATTCGTTTCTCCTCAGTAGACACGTCGTCAGGTACCATATTAGTCAATCTCATGAACTCCTCCTCATATTCCACAACTGTCTTCCCTTCCTGGGTGAGGTCTAAAAGTTTTCGCCTCATCTCAGTCTTGACGGCAGAAGAAAAGTACTTACGGTCGAATCACACCCCGAAATCGGCAATTGACATCAAATCCCGCTCCTTAAAAGTAGTAGTGGACTCCCACTACTGTAAGGTTTTCCATGTCAGCTTAAAGGTATCCAAAACTTGCCTCTGTACCTCAATGCACTCGTACATACGAACGTGTCTCTGTATATCCTTTTTCCATTGACTCGCCGGCACTATATCAGAACTGCCTGAGAACTCTGGAGGATGCGCCTTCTGAAAGGCATCCCTGACTCATTCCCATTGAGTAGGGAAAATCGGAATAGGTGCTGGCGCCACTACTGGTGCCTGTGGTGGTGGCTGCTGTACCATTGCTAGTACTGCATTTATTGCCTGTGCAACGATGGTAGCAACTTCTATATCATTCATCATGCCCTGAGCTGGAGCTAGCTGTGGCTCTGTATGGGAATTCCTGTCCTTTGGTGCACGTCGAGGAAGCATCTGAGATGAGAAAGAAGTTTATTAGTCCACAGTTATTGTTAAATCTCAAATAGCTGAAGACGTTATCGCATAAACAAGAATACAACAATCCTAAAGATAAGGCTATATATCAAAGGACGCTAAGCTCAAAGCACAGTAAGCCGTACAGATCCTAAAGGACTCTAGAACCTGTTGCCCTGATACCACCTGTAATACCCTGCTCAATTAAATATCGGGTGATCAGTCCTTTATAAAATTTTAAAACAGAATGTTCGGTTGGTTCATTCTTAGCATCACTGTCGAAAAACATTAATTTTAGCAATCACCTAATTTAAATTAAGTTGGTGTCAAATACTTTTTCCTTTTAAATTGTAACCAAAAATCTTTTATTCAAAGTCCAAGAATTTAAATATAAATCATTCACCATTCAACAAAGATAAATAATAAATCTAAATCACGTACTGAAATAAATACGACTGGATTAAACATTCCAGTTCAAAACCTTAAGCCAAAGAACCACAGTAAACTAAATCCAACTAGAATGAATAAAAAGTAAACTAAATACAATCTCTGATAAAAATGTCTAAGGAATGGGCGACACATTCCCTAAATGAAGAGTCTAGATGAACTGAGAGCAAAGATAGGAGCGTCTATAGCAAAGATCTATAGCTTCAACATCAGCTACAGCACGCCAAGCGAACCAAGTCTCTAAATATGGTGACCCTGTGGCCGAGCACCTGATATAATACATATATATATATATATAGCAAGAGAGAAAAGAGATGCAAGAGACGGGTCAGAGCCCGATGTGTAAAAATATGTTTTTGCAAGTATTTAAAACTGCCTTAAAGCAAGTATTATGCGCATGTTAGATTCATGATCTCACCTGAAGATCTCACCTCTCTTCTATTGTGCACTCCTAACGCATCTTCAATTTAGTACTAGTAACTCTACCCAAGATAACTAGTTCAAGTCACTTAACACTATCTACATCCAACCATAGTATTCCCGTATCGCCCATACAATACCCCATAAGTAGTCTATCACATGTTACTACCTATCACGTTCACCATGAATATTTAAGTCTTTATCTCACTAATATTAAATTCATTTGTCCTCATTGCCATGACTACTAGTTTCTCTTAGTAGAATTTCTCACTGTTATAAAAAATCAGCCTAGGCTTGAGGCTTGGGAGAAACACCCCGCCTTAAGCTTTTCATGCCTTATTCTTGGTAAAACCCTTAAGGCGTACTTTTTTCTAAAAATAACAATGCTTTAGTGAAACGATATCGCCTTTTAAAGAGTTTTTTACAAATCGGACCATTATCTCATCCAAAATAATCAAATAGTATTTTAATTTGCATATATTCAGACATATTTTTATGATATGTACAATTTTAGTATTTTAATAGCCTTGTTATGGTTAAAAAATATTAAAATATATTAAGAAGACCTAAACTCCTTTTCACGCCTAAGGCTTAAGGCTTGACCTCCACGCCTCGATCACGCCCCGCGTTTTTTAGAAACTTGGAATTTCTCATAATTATACATATATATATATATATATATATATATATATATTGCCATATCATCCCTATATATATATCAGTCATGCACCCCCGGTTTAAACCCCATTAGTGCTATTAATAAAATAATCTTGTACCCCCGAGTTATCACCCATTAGTACACTTAATACAATATCCTTGCACCCCTGGGTCATCACCCATTAGTGCACTTAATAATAACTTTACACCCCCGGGTTATCACCCTTTAGTGTATAAAATAACTTAACCTTGCACTCTCGGGTCATCACCCATTAGTGCACTTAACAAAAATATTAAATAATAGGCGTACACATATCCTATTAAAGTTTCTAGGTATTCTCCCAACCTATTTGCATACAAACTATACGTATTTTATTCTCATTGTTACGTATTGTACAATATCATTAGATTACCATAACTCTCACGTAATTTCCAAGGTAAACCTTCTTTCCGAAATAATTAAAGTATAAATCTCACACACTTTCTTGTAAACGTGTCCCGTTTCAAATTTGTTAATTGGCAGTTTCTCTCGCTCCAATAAACTTAAAATTCCAAAATTGGACGCTAAGAAAAATACCCAGAAACTTACCTCGTAGCTCAAACCAGATGGTTACGTCGTTTGAACGATTGCCACGTGTCGCTCGAGCGACTTCGCGCGAGATGCATATCTTGCTTGAACGACCCTTCGCGCGAGACCTACTGTTTCGTCTTCTTCCCCAGAATTTTGCGTTTTTCCACCATTAATACCTCTAAAACCTCTACTTTTCATTCCCAAACAGCAAACCCAATCGATGTTCTAACATAGTTAGATGATTTCTAACAACCTAGAATCATTAAATCCTCACTATACATCAATTAAATATGAAATCCCCAAATTTATTTAACAAGAACCCTAATTCTTAAATTAAGAGCATAACTCCAAATTAAACCCAGATTTGTTCATGAAAAATTATCATCAATTCGTGAATGTAATCCTATCTACATGAAGGGATTTAATCTCTTGAAATCTCAGTCCCAATATATGAATCATAACATCAATTTTCATCAATATTAACTTTCATAATTAATGGGTTATCACCTACTCTAACATGAACACAATTATTACTAAAGCACGCAAGTAATAAACACTTGCCTCGAATCAACCGTCCGATTTCTTGATGTTGTTGGTATGGGTATGCTCCTCTCGTTCCGATCTACACGATGGTGGTGGTTGTGCGAGGTGGTGCTAATTTGGGCCTTCCTTGGAATTTATTCTTCCTCACACCCTCTGTGTTCGTTCCTTACTTTTGTATCTCTCAACCCTAATGAACCTCTCGTGGTTGAAAAAATAAACTCCCAATTTTCATCCATTTAATTCGTCCAAAAAATCAAAATTATAAAATTACCCCTACGGGTGCCGGCTTGGCCTAAAAACCTCCCGAAGTCTAAATAAAATATTCAGGTAGATTTTTCTGACTATATCGACCCTTCCGGACTCAACGGTACTCGAAATTACCATACGAGTTACTTAAAAATAGTTTACTTTTATATTCCATTCAATTAGTTCCGACATGACGCACACGCGTGTCCCGACTTAATATACAAAACTGTCATATTTTTCCTCTCGACAATTTATCCAATTCAATAATTCCATATTACTTATTCACTAAGTAATATTCAATAATTCTCATTATTAAGTATTAACCCTTGTCACACTAGTTAATAATTATTTTTAAATCCGGATTAATTTACCAAATAATTCTCGCATATTAATTTAATTAATCTCACAATAATAATTAATCGCATAATTATTTAGGTTCTAAAAAATACGGGGTATTACACCTATCCATAAACGGTGCAAACAAAATACAAACATCTTTTTGGATTTTTCAAAATTTTATCAAACTAAAATCTTTTTGTATTTTTCAAAATTTTACCAAAAACAAAAATTTAATAGAAAAAGTACCATGTCAACACACTAGCAAAAATATATCAAAAAGCGTAACTAACATATGACAAACATGCAAACACAATCATCTATATGATATGGCAAGAGAAGAATCATGTGCAAGCAAACGGGAATCAATTTTTCTAAAATCTAGTGACTCTAAAAGTCATTTCCTAACCCAAATAGATGTGAAACGTTGGGTGGAGGATTTAGGAACCAAGGGAGCACTAGACATAAACTTCCTAGGACTTTTTCCAAGATCAAAATAAAAACGCCTAAGGTGACCTTTCCTACCACAATATTAACATGTGTAAACGGGTGGAATGACACCTATGGGTTAACCTTGTCTGACGTCCTTAGAAATGGTTGACCCTCTAAAACAAACTATGGTTTTGTCTTTTACACTCGAAGCATGAGAATAAAACGAGCGATTACCATCACTATCAAACCTACTCGAGTCTGTCAAATCATTTTTTAACTTCAAAATTGTTGACTCAAGCAAAGAATTAGACTCTTCCAATCTGAGGGACTCCTTCTTCAAATTATCAATCAAACCTAGAAGGTTATCATGCTCCCCCTCAATAAAAACAAACTTTTTCCTAAGAGTCTTTTCACGTACCACAAACTCATTGATTAAAATATTTTTATCCTCTTTGGCACAAACACAAACCATCGAATTTTTAAGGTCCTCTAATTCTTTTTCTAAAAATAGGACCCTCTCATCACTCTCTTCTTGGACAATTTTAAAGCAACAAAGTCATGGTCCAAGGCAACAAATTTCACATGATAAAAATCTCTTTGATTTTGAACCGCTTGCAAGTGATCCATAGCGGATTTAAAACGAGAATTTTCTTTTTCTAAAAAATCAATTCTTTTATCAAACATCAAATTCAAACGATTTCTCTCATCAAAACTCTGACTCATGTCATTAAAGGGGGGTATCCGATTACATAAGTGCTCCATCGAAAAAATTGCGATTTTTCACAAAAGTGATTTAAAAAAAAATCAATATCACACAAATTTTGCGAAAAATTGGAATACACAATAAAATAGTGTAACATACCCTAATACCAAATTGTAAAAGTGGTGATCGCTTAAATAAGCTTTGATACCAATTTGTAGAATATGACGGTGTGTGACAATTGATTAAATTCGCAAGTTTCTAATTGGGCACACTTATTTAATTAGGGTCTAGTTTAAAACCAAATTAATTTAGCTCCTAAATATACAACTACGTGTGTGCGTGTCAAACCATAAATAAATAAAGCATGAGACACAAATTTCAGGAAAAATCCCCTATGGGCAAAACCTTTTATTTCTATAACTCTGACAAGTTTACAAGACCATTGGCTTACATACCATCTTGCTTTTGCCCACAAGAGTAACGCATAGTGTCTTCATTAAACCTCCAATGCAACGACTAGAAATAACTCAACAATGGTTCGCACGCAGCTATACCTCCAGGATGCGCAGTCCAGACACACTGTATAAAATTTTCATAAGGACTCCCTCCACAATTGCACACAGCTGTCGGTTGTAGAGCTTTCCCCACAAAGAATGAACAAAGGCAAAATTTTTTCTTGGGTTCCACAAAACAACTCACACAAAAGTAATTGGGATTTTTGTGAATTGAAAATAAAACAAATATTTGAACCCTTAAATTGTTGGAGAAAAAAAATGTTGCCAAAAGGTTTTATCAAATAGTTTCTGGGCAGATAAACAACACTTTCAAAGGTTAAAACTGTTTCTCCATGTTAAAAACAAAGCTGGACGCCCCCTTTTAAAGGAATTTTGAGGCGGTCAAAGAGATCCGGCTGTCAGCAGCATGTCAGTCAAAAAGTCACGTCGCTCGAACTAATCCCATCTCTCTCGAACGAGATACGCGTGTCCTTCAAACGACATCGCGTGACATCTCAATGTCGCCTGAACGAGATGGTGATCTCGCTTGAACGACCTGAGCATCAAAATCGAGGAACGCTACAGGACTTAGAAAATTTCTCAAAAAACTTTTCAAAACCAATTTTTTTGAAAACAGTAACAAACCTTTTTATAAAAAACATTTATAAAGCATTTTTATATAAAAGATTTTTAAAACTCCTTTTAAAAATATCCCAACACTCTTAATATGAAATGTAAATGAAACTTTAAAACATTATCTTACCAAATGTCATATTGTTAGGCTTGAATATTAAAGATAACTTGTAATTCAGATTCGTCTTTTGTAGATGCAATCTTCTCAATTCTTTGACGACTTGTAGTGGTATACGACATACTTAATTGTGACGGACATTTATAAAATTATGTCCTTACATTAACACTTTCGATAATTTAAGCACCAATCAAAGTTATGTCCAATTCTTATGGTTCTTTTAAGTCTCCCTCCAACACTGTGCATTAGAAATGAGTACACATTAATATTATTATTGATACCCAGGCCGAAGGCTCCAGATGGTGATGTTGATTTTTTTTAGCCCTATTAATTAAGAACTTAAAGAGTCATGGGATAAAGGAATGAGGGTGTTTGTCGCTCATAGGAATGAATAGTTCACACTTAAAGCAATGCTGATATGGGCGATACATGACCTTTCTACTTATGGGACCTTATCCGGTTGCAATGTTTATGGTTATTATTAATGTCCCATGTAAAGAGGAAATTGAAGACACTTGGCTACATCACAGTGGCAAGATGAGTTATATAATTCATCATAGATGTCTACCAACCAATCACCCTTTTAGGAATGACAAGTTTAATTTTTTACCTATCAATCACGATCGTAGGATTGAACTTACTCATCTTTCTAGTCAACAACTCAAGAAGAAGGCGAAGGCTGTGGTTGCGAGGAATACGTGTGTGGGCAAACACCCTCAGTTTGTAAACATGAAAAATAAAGTTAGAGAAGATCTGAACGCCACTAATAAAATGAAGGCATGGTCTATATAATTAATATTTTTTAACTTGTTGTATTGGAAAGATCATTTTGTAAGGCATGTAATTGATGCGATGCACACGGAGAAGAATATTGTTGAACTGGGCCATAACCATGGGGTCACAAATTATATCTGTGATCATGGATCCAATATTATCCAACGTTGATCATAAAGTTGGATCATCACCACAGGGTCATATATTAAGTCCCTGACCATGGATCCAATATTATATCACGGGAGAGACCGTGATCCTTATTTAGGGTAACGAATGAGGTCCGTGATCACTATTTTTGGTTATGGAGAAAATGGTCACAACCGAGGTCCGTGACCCATGGCCCTGGTCACGGCCTAGGCCTGTGATAATCTCTGATATATGGTATAGTTTAATGACCTTAAAAGGTTCTAGAAGGCCACAACCATATAGGAGGCCACAACCATAAATAGAGATCTGGTGAAGATGCCCCGACCTTAAAAGTTAGGGTGAAACCTTTTATCAACAGGCCATGACCTTGTACCTAAGGGTCTTGCGAGGGTCGATCATGTGAGATAATGATGTGGCCTAATGAGATCATTTCATAAGAATTAAGTTTTGAAGGTTCTATAAGCCTTTTTAGATGGATATTTTTGGAAAAGAGATGACATAAGTGGAAACCCTAAATTTCCTAACATTTTCTATAAATGAGCACCCTTGGAACACTTCCCAAAGCTTTTGGAAAACCTTAATTTCACACTTTAGATAGAACGTAAGATTTTGTGAGAAGATAATGTGATGTCAGATTATAGGCTGAGGTCATTTACTGTTCATCGGAGGGGAGGAGGTGTTTGAAGACGACATTCGATTGCTATTCATTGGACTGATTCCATTAAGGTAAGGTATTTTTCTACAACCTCTTATTCCTTATTAAAATAAAATATCTATGAATTTTATTGAATAAAAGGAGCCCTTGTATTATATTCTGAGTTTTCTGGGTTTAAGCCATGAAGTTTTATTCTTTATTAATTTCTGGGTTTAGAGACCATGGCCATTTACTATTCATTAAGGTTTCAGAGTTTTTAAGACTTGTAGTCCATGAATATTTACCATTCAACTTGAATCCTTATTTTAGATTTTTGCTCTTAGGGTTCTCGTTAAGAGATTATGAGTTTGAGAAAAAGAGACTTGGGGATATTCTTATTGATTTTATGAGATTTTGGCTATGGTTTCACCTTTCATCCTTAAGGATTTGAGTCATGGGATATTTAGGGTTTAAAATCATTGTTTTAATATGTAGACACCACATTCTAGGACCCCTAAGTCATCCCTTAGGTCCCTAGCGCCTCCCCATCTCACCGCAAACCCTAGGTCGCACTCCGAGTATCGATTTAGAGGCCATCAGGCGCCCCTGGGCCCCGTTTGACCTCGATCAACTCTATCGTCAGAGCGAAAGATCTTTGAATATTTTAAGGGCTTTGAATACCCTTTCCAATGGTCCACCGCATGCATGATTTGGCATAACGGTTCGAACAAACGAACCATTTTACTATCGAAAATCGATTCGGAGGTCACCGGGCACTCCCGGACCTCGAATTGACCCCAATAGACTTCATCGTTACAGAAAAATCTATTTGAATCTTAGAAGGGCACTGTAACCCCTTTCTAACGGTCCGTCCCGTGCATAAAACATCATAACCGTTCAGACGAATGATCAGTTTTCCCTTAAAAATCGATCCGAAGGCCACCGGGAGCTCCCGGGCTTCGTTTGATCAAAGTTAACTCTTCAGCTCAAATGAGACTGAATGAATCTCCCAAGGGAACTAAATACCCTTTCAAACAGTCCATCCCATGCATGATTATGACCTACGGTACGGACAAACGATCCGTTTTACTCCAAGAGGTCCACGGGCGCTTTCGAGCCCCAATTGACCAAGGTAACCCTTATGAACTGAGAGAAACTCTTTGGAATGTCGAAGTACATATCCTAACCTTTCCAGTGGTCCTCCTCCGTGTGCGATTCTGACTTACCATGCGGATGAACAATCCGTTTCTATCCGACGATCTCTTGTCCAAAAGATCGACATGCGTTTTCGAGCCACATTTGACCCAAAGTCAACTCCCGAACCTGGGAGCAGTCCAAAGGACTCTTGAAGGTCTCTGAAGTAACTTTCTAACGGTATGCCCCATTCACGATTCGGATCAATAGTTTGTGTTCTACGACTATTTTTCAGGAAAATCTACACGTGACTGCCAATTGGTAGAACCAGATCCCTGCCTATCGGAACAGTGTCTAGGATCATATGCCAATAGGCACCCCCAGGGTAGGTCCCAAAGGACCACACACAACAGATCCATCGACATTAGTGATCTCAGCAACAATCCCTCGAAATCAGTGATGTTCCTCATGTGAAGTTCCATCCAAGCTTACATTCCCATCCTTTTCATACCCAATTTGGCAAAATGTTCTTCTCTCTCATCAATATTCATCAACACTCAAGGTAGTTCATCCAAGATCAAAGATCAAGCTTGAAATAAGGTCCAATTCCTTCCCTTTTATTTAAATTCCTTATTTTTGCATAATATAAATTATAGTTCTTACTTTAGCTCATACACATTAAAATCTACACTTTTATCAGTATATTGCACATACTTTATTTTCTATAAAAAATTCCAAAAGCAAATAAAAGAGGACCCGTAAATTTTGAATGGAATTATCCATCACACCTTTTTCCAAAACCAACATACACATTTTCTACACATACACATATAATAAAATTTTGTTCGAATCTATGGGATAAACCCCACCCCTATTCTACATTCGAACTATGTGAACTTTGTTGCCTTTATAGGCTATGCAGGTGTCTTGGGTTAAAATCAGAGACTCGAGTCCAATTTTCCAATTTTCTCAATTTCACGAATTCTCTAATTTTCTTAAATCTCCCATTTTCATATTTATATATATACCATGCTTGTTTGCATTTAATTGAACACATATTATCGTTTCCTATAATGATTAATATCATGATAAACACACAGATCATATTTTCCGTATATGTCATTTTGGGAACATTCCTATGGATGAGCTCACTCTACATTGTCCATGGAATAAGTTGAATGATTCCGATCTCCATTATATAAACATGCTTACCCACTTCACGGGGATATAAAGGAATATAATAACACTAGACCATGATAGATCGAAAGGGTGGAATGGGTGACTAACACCTTCCTATTCCATAACTTAACCCCCGAACCTTCGAACTATTGGTTTCGTATGCATCAGTTTTTCCTTGATGTCACTCTCTTGAAGTGGAAACATGTTCTTTTGCATGTTTTATACAAGATAAACTGGCGACTCCATCTTTTCACATTTACCCTCACACCGACGACGGCCGAAGCACCTTTCAAAGAGGGGCACGAGACCGTGGCACAGTCTTCTGTAATACCCCGTATTTTCGTGATATTTATTTTTGGGATTAATTGAATTAAATGCGTATTAATTGGAAATTAATCCGGATTAAAATACTAGCGAGATGCGAGTTGGTATTTGATTATAATGTGCATATATGATTATATATGAATGTTGAATTATTAATTTGTCGTGTGATTGAAATACGGCAATTTGGAAATCTTGTTGAGACGCGTGTGACAGTCGCGTCATGGAATATAATTATGATAATTAAAAAGTGAATTTTATTTCTATAAACCGTATGGTCATTTTGAGTGCGCCAGCGCGTCCGGAAGGGTCAAAATAGTCAGAAAACACTAGCCGGGGGTTCAGTTTGGGTCCCGGGGCATTTTTAGGCCATACCGGCAACGTATAAGGGTAGTTTGGTAATTTTGAAATTTTGGGAATTAAAACCTACGAAAATTGGGAATTAAAAAGCTGACTTGGTAATTACCCACTAAACCCACTAACACATCTTAGGACTTAATGGGCTACGGGGATTATTAGAAATTGTTCCAAAATTTCCTAAGGCAAAAACCCTAGCCACCATTGTCACTTTGAGAAGAAAGCTTGTAGAGAGAGAAGAGAGGAGAATTCTGCAGAGAGAGAGAGAGAGATTCATCAGATTTGTCATCAAATCCAGAGATACACATAAGGCAAGTGGTTTAATTTCAATTAATTGCAGAGAATGCTTCTTCCATGCGTAGGAATTTGTTATAATTGTATTTGTTTGGGAGATGAATGAAAACCCATTAAACTTGGAATTAGAATCTTGCATATTGATGAGGAATTGCATGTAGAATTGTATGTAGGTGATTATTCTTATGATAATAATATCTTGGATGAAACAAAAACGGATTTAATTAGGCCCATTGATGATTTATAAGTTTTAGGGTTCATGTTCATGTGATTTGGGAAAAATGGTGGAGATTTGATAATTTGATGTAGTTTAGGGTGATTTGAACCCATATAAATGTTGTTATTCGGTTGAAACATGTTTAGGGATGATTAGTAGCTTTGAACAATCATTGGATTAATGTTTAAATGAGGTTAGAGGTGAAGATAAGTTGGAAAAATGAGATTTGGAAAATCTGGGCTCGAATCTGGCCACTCGTTAGAAGACCTGCCTAGGTCGTTCGAACGAGCTCGTTCGAACGAGATTCTAACGAGTTGACAGTTTGGCTTCTAACGAGGTGGGGGTGTTCGTTCGATGAAGTTCGTTCGAACGAGATCTCGTTTGAAGGCCCAGTTCGTTCGAACGAACTCTCGTTCGAACAGCCTCGTTCGAACGAGACTTCTAACGAGTTGACAGTTTAGGCTTTTTATCCTGTTTTGATTTCGCGTGTCCCGTAACCTTATTTAATGGTAGAGATAACCTTCTCTTGATGATAAATTGATATAGTAGGGACATTTGAGATATAATGAGGAGCAAAACCTAGAAGTGTAGTTGAACCTAAGGGAAATTATGAAGTAGGACGTGAGTGTCTATTACGATGCGAGAACTATTGACGGCCTAAATTACTATATTAATCGAGAACATATAAATTGTGTAGCATTATATGTCGGTACGAGAATGATAAGTGTACCACCAACATATTATGGTGATTACTAAGATGTGTGCATACTTAGTATATGTATTGATTTTATGTGTATGACATACCTACCATACTTGCTATCACGGGAGGTTTGCGTTCGCTTAGGGCCCTCTAATCCTTGTGTTGCCCGGATTTAGACTGATACCTCGATGAACATAGGTCAGAGAAGGACTTATTGGGATGTTAATAAGTCTGCTGATCGTGGGAGCGTAGGTATGTACGTGACCCATGTGATGTGACTGTGTTCGCCTCCATTATTTGTGATGTTGTTATCTGAGAACGATTCCTGAGAGATTCGGAATGCGTGATCCTTATGTACGTGATGTACCGGGATGGATAGCAGAGTATGTGTGCACCGCAGCTTAGTCTCGGGGTGCTTGTATTGTATATTTATGACGTGAATAATATACACTTAATTAATGGGAACTTTCATGTTAATATTGTGAATATAATTATGGTAATGTTTTGAGAAAACATAACGGGTTAACTGATAGTGAATTGTATTACTTATTGAGAATCCGAGTGTATGTAAAGCCCTCTATTTAATTGATAACGCTAGAATGTAATTTGTGAATCGAGTAGTAAGGGGTAGAATGTATTACAGTTTGGTTAGATATGTATGTTATTTAGATGGGTACGGTACGTTAGGAGTGCACATGTAGTCGAGAGGTGAGAATTTCATGTGAGTGCACGTCCTAACATGTATTTTGCATTTAATGTTTTAATGTTATTAAAACACTTGCTGTTTTTAAAATGATTTCCACTTTCGGGTTCTGACCCATTTGCTTTCAAATCTATTTTTGTAAAAACCATTTTAGGTGCCCAGCCACAAGGACACCATGCTTAGGATCCTCATTCAGGTGACGAGCTGTAGCTATTTGTGGAAGTTACAGGACTTTGCTTGTAGACGCTTCATCTATATTGACTCTATATTCAGCATTTATCAGTTGTAGGGCATGTCACCCATTTCTTTTAGAGGCATTTCATTTATTTCAGTTATTCAGACTTCGGGCATGTAATTAATTCAGGATTCAGACTTGTCTTATTATTTTCAGTTGTTGGATTGTTGTGAGGAGTTTTCCTCCGGACTCTTATATTTATTTGTTGGTTATTTCATTACTTCGTTATGGTGAATGGATTATGTTGTTATTCCATTATTCTTTTATTGCATGTTAATCAGACTTAATTAAAATTTGGCAACTTACTTTTTAAATACTAGGTGGTTAGTAATTATTAAAAATGTTTTCGACAGTGATGCTATTAACTGAACCAACTTGGCATTTTGTATTGATTTAATAAAGGAGTATCTACCCGGTATTTAATTAGTCGGGGTGTCACATCTTCTTGAGGGGATCTCTCTCCCCCTGATGCCGATCGGGATGGTCATAGTGGTGACTCCACTGGGGATGATTTTTAAGAGGGTTAGACTCGTTTGCATGGGTATTTTATTTTCTTATATATCCCCCTATTTTCATGTTCCCCTTATTATTCCTTGTATATATGTGCCTCATGCTTATGCCACTATTCACACACTCACTTGTAGATAATTACACACCACCCACTCTCACTTGTTATCCCTACTCTACTGTTTATACTTGTACCTCATTCTCGACTGGGCATGATCAAGAAAGACACTCTCTTCATAAGATACTAATTAAAGAATCATGCATGATACACATAATATCACCAAAGAGCATTACTATTGACCAAATTTTGTCCCGTAAATGGGGAGTCACTTCGTGATGGGCGTTAGTCCGGCTAGTCGTAGTTAGACTAAGCGATATGACTCTCACCTTCCATTGGCCCAGTACCTTCGACGTATATCGAACGGTTCCCCCGTATCGTACCGCTTGATCAAAGTCATGACGAGAGGTATATTATAGGGAACTCGTTCGCGTATGTCGAGTATATCGAATTCACTCTCACATGTACCGTCCCTATGAGGTATATAGTGAGGCAATTCACGTACACACGGGTATATCAAATGGCTTATCCACACGTACCAATTTCCCTCAAAGGTAAGACGTATATGGCGGAAGTCACGCCAAAGGGGGGAACACCTTCCAATTAACCCAACAAATGCATACTTGCATATAGGTGTTAAGCCTAGGACACATATATTAGATTGACGATTTCGACCCGAAACTCTGTC
Organism: Sambucus nigra; assembly: GCA_949130495.1. Taxonomy (NCBI): domain Eukaryota; kingdom Viridiplantae; phylum Streptophyta; class Magnoliopsida; order Dipsacales; family Adoxaceae; genus Sambucus; species Sambucus nigra. Next base: position 384,143,429 of record OX422208.1, on the reverse strand, counting down.
GAAATTTCGAGTCAGCATACCGCCCAAATCTTTATGCAATTTTTAAAACGGGACCCTACCCGTGAGCCTGGTAACAAGTCCAACCCTAGTTTTTACAGATGTTACAAACCCAATTTTTTCAGGCTGTTGTCCCGTACGGCATTTCCTTTTTACATCTAGGCAAAATTAATACAAGTGAGAACCTAATAAACATAATAATCATGCTGAGACTCGTCTCTCATCTTTTCCTCTCTTTCCAAAAGTGTCCAAAAACATTTTTCCTCTTTTATCCAAATATACCAAAAAAAACATTTTCTTCCCCCCCCCCCCCCCCCAAAAAAAAAAACATTTTTGTCCCCACATTTTTCAAGAATGTCAAAAACATTTCCCTCCTTTTCAAAAAATAACAAATTCCCCTTCTTTTCTTTTCTGAAAATAAATCTCAAATTTTCTCCTTATCAGGTCGATTGCATACCCTTGACGTGGATCCCTATTGGCTTCATTTTTCAGTCGAACCGCCCCGAAGTTCTGTCAGTCCCCTTACTTATTTTAATTTCGAGATTCACCCGCCTTATGTGGAGAACACGGATCAAGTTCCGAATGTACAACCGCATTTATTGACGGTGCTAGCTCAACTCACCTCCAAAATTGACAGCCTTCAAACTGAGGTTCATGAGATGCAAAGAAATTGGATTCCTATCCCCGAAGAGCCAGAGGTTCTTTTCCCTCACGCTATGGGTCGCCTGCACCCAAGCATATTTTGTTTTTGAGGAATACCAGCATGCTCATCGTGCTCTTCCTGCTAATGGGCCGCCACCAACCCAGCTTCCTATGCCAAACCTTGCTCAGCCAGGGGCTAACTTACCCATGACTGTAGACCCAAAATAAGAAGAATTGAACAAGGTCAAGGAAGACCTCAAGATGTTGACCAAGAAATTTTATCAAGTCAGACTCTCTAGGAACTGCATGGACTACACCCACATGTCTCTATATCCTAAAGCCAGGTTACCGAAGAAATTTAAGATGCCCAATATCGAGAAGTTCGGAGGCAGTGGACCCCCGATTATTCATCTCCGTAGCCATCACCAAGCCATGACTTTCCTAGGGGCTTCTAAGAAATTAATGGTCCAAATGTTCTAGCAGACTTTAAAAGATAGCGCCCTCCGTTGGTTCTTATCCCTTAAGGAATCCAAGATCTGTAGTTGGGAAGATGTTGCCCGCAAATTCATGTCACAGAAGTAGAACGAAGAGCTAGAAGTTAACCATCGTGACTTAGAGCTACTTAAGCAGAACCCTAGGGAATCAGTCAATAACTTTATAGCAAGGTGGAGAGAAAAAGCATCTACCATGACCAATTGGCCTTCCGAAGTAGAACAAGTCAGTATCGTAAAGAGGAACTTCCTACCCCATGTTCGAGTAAAAATGGGAGGACAATATTACCCTCATTTCTGAGCCCTTCGATAAGCAGGAGTAGAAATCGAAGAAAGTCTTGCCAAAACAGAAGTTGAATTGAGGAAAACCTTTGTACAGTTTGCTCCTAGGAAGTTTGAAAAACCTGCTAGTACCACGATTTCTACCATCAACAACATCTCTCAGCCTGTCGCTTCATGGGCACTAGAAAGTCGCCCAAACCCGGTCCGAAAGGAATACACTGAGCTTCATGCTCCTCTCTCCAAAGTTTACCAAGCCCTCTTGTGTCGAAATCTGATCAAACCATTGGATCCCCGTCCATTACCAAACCCACTTCTGAAAAACTTCAAACCTGATGCCCAATATAACTTTCATCAAACTTCTAGCTATACCATCGACTAATATTTCTATCTCTAAAATGTCATCCAAATCCTAATTGACCAGTGAGTCATCGCCCCACCAGCTAATCCCAAACCAAAAACTACCCATAATCCACTCCAGAATCAGGCAAATGCCATCTTCCTAAAAGAAGACTCAGAATTTGACCCATCCACCCAAATTATGTATCGTAAATCTCTAGTCATACCCATATAATCTCCTAAACCTCTCCAAACATGCCTATATTTCCTCTTATACCCTACCAACTTTGCTGATCAAGCCTTATCCCTCCTCAATAGAACATGCATCGCTGTCTGCACTCGTTCTGGAGGTAAAGATGTGGAACTTTCAAAAGTGTTGAACCAAATCTTAGAGTTCGGATTGAAATTGCCCTCCCAGATGACCATCGACTGTTAGAAATTTAGTGGGTTGTTCTTAGAAGCTAAAAAATGTGCCAGAGAGTCAGACAACTGGATGCTGCCAACCGACGAAGTCAGTCTAGATGACATGGTCTAGATCATGACATATTTGTTTTGATAGACTAGTGATATCTATAGTGTATCTGTGCTACTCGATGATTTGAATTACAAGGGCACCTGGTCTCTTCAGTTTTGCATTTCCATGGAGAATGGGAGGGATTATACGAAGAGATCGTGGAAGTTGTGGAGTGCATTGACTTTGCATGGAAAGAAAATATCGTTGCCAACGGATGGGGGGATGATTTTGAAGATTCGGATGAAGATCAAGATTCAGAAAAGACTAGTTTGATAGCTAATATATGTGGGATGATATCATTCGAGGAGCTTCTAGGAGAAATCAATAAGGTAGTTGAACAACCCGATATTGATGAAGAAACATGATTTCTATTTTTCCCTTCTTCTGTGAACCATATTACCAGGTCTGGAAGACATTACCAAATCCCAAGTCTACAACCATCACCGAGCGATAAAGGAAAGGGTGCCGAGAATCTCCCTATGCCAGAAATGACCCTCGAAGAAAGTAAGATCCTCGATCAACTGAAGAAAAAACAAGCCAATATCACTTTATGGGGGCATTTTATGTCTTCCTAATTCCATCAAAATGCCCTAATTAAGCTACTCACAGGACCCACAGTTCCTCCCTTAACCACACCAGAAGAAGCGGTGAACCTAGTGGGATCCTTGACCTCTACTTGAATGCTCTCCTTTTCTGAAGAAGAAATACCCAAGACTGGTCCTAACCATAATCATTCTCTCAATATCTCTGTTGAAGTCATGGGAAAAACTGTCCCCCTCTCTCTCGTCGATAATGGATCAACTCTGAATGTTTGCCCATTAAGAACTCTAAATTATTTGGGATTGAAAGTGAGAGACCTCGCTCCCACCTTTGTCGTCATACGTGCCTATGATAACACCCGTCAAGAAGTAATGGGATCTATTAAGCTTGCAATAGGGGATGGCTATATAAATCCTGTTGTTGAATTCTAAGTCATCGATATCCCAGCCTGATTCACTCTACTGCTTGGACGACCATGGATCCATCGCATCAAAGGGTTATTTGCTTCCCTTCTTCAGAAATTGAAGTTCTTTGCCAACGGATAAGTCATCACCATCTTGGGCGACAACGATAATAACGAGAATGTCAACACTAGTAATCCAGTACTTGAAATACAACACGGGATAAATAATATGCTCTTGTCAGGATTTCGGGTTTAACCACTCCTACTCCCAGCAGGGGATGATTTCAAAGACAGAGTTTGTTCGAAATATGACCTTCATGGAAACATCAATGTAATTTAGATGTTCAAGAACATACACTCCTTGCCCGGACTGGGGCTAGGAGGAAGACAACAAAGAATAATTGAACCCATTTTGTTGAAGGAGGCTTTTTATCCCTGTGGCTTGGGCTATTAGCCGTCAAAAGAATAACTCTGATTGACCCGCCAGCCTCGCCTAAAGAGGAGGTTCGAATGCTCGAGAATTGTTTTGGGAGATTCCCTAAATGGAATATTCATCAGAGAGGGTGAAGATTGCCCCTTCTGCGGCTTCCTTGAACCTTGGTATGACCATGTGGACAAAAAGATGAAATCAGGAATGGAGATCTTCTTTCAAGACATCTACCTATGGGACGAGAGTTCCCAGCACCATGTATAACCATTAACTGGAGAGACCATAGCTGATACCTGGGATTCTGAGGGCAGTGACTATAAGGATTCTTCCAATTTACAAACACTGGGGTTGACACTATGCATGATCCACTCAGGGGCTACATCGTCGAATCCATCTCGCTTCATCAAAGATGTTGATTCACCTCTTCTCAACTGGCATGCTGCACCTGTCCCACCTGCTAATGTTCAACCTAACCCCGATGTTTACCCCCTTTCCCCTTTAGTTGTTTCCCCTCACTCTGATGTAATCGAGACCTCCTTTGATGATGTTCTCAATTTTATTTTTCCTCTCAATGAAATAACCGAAGATTTTGAGTATCTTATTGTGCCTTACATTAATTGTCTTGATTCTAGTCAAACTCTTGATGATGATGATTTTGCAAATAAACAATTCTTAACTGATCTAAATAAGGTTAATAATAAGCAACATAATTGCGTTCAAGTTAATGAAGATGAAACTGTTGTTATTAATCTCGATTTTAGTAGCCAAATGCGCGAGATTAGGATAGGGGCCACCCTTAATGAGCATGAGCACGCACAACTTGAAGAACTGTTAAAGGAATTCGTGGATGTCTTGGCATGGTCCTACGATGATATGCCCGACATTGACCCTAAGATAGCACAACATGAAATTTCAACTTTGTCGAAATGCAAACTGGTCAAATAGAAACAGCAAAAGCTTCGCATCGAATGGTCACTCAAAGTTAAAGAACAAAATGTCAAGCAATTGAACATGAGTTTCATTTATGTGATTGAATATACCACATGGCTAGACAATATCATACCCGTGTCGAAATCAGGAGGGAAGGTTCGCATGTGTGTCGACTACCGAGACTTGAATAAGGCCTCTCCGAAGGATGATTACCCACTACCCAACATTGACATGACTGTGGACAATACGACCAATCACGCTCTCAAGTCATTCGTTGACGGGTTTGCCAGATATAATCAGATCAAGATGCACCCAAATCACCAAGATAAAACTGCATTCATCATCCATTGGGGAATCTTTTGCTACACTATCATGCCATTTGGTCTAAAAAATACATGTTTTACCTGCCAAAGGTCTACCACAACTATTCTGCATAATTTGATACACAAGTAAGTTAAGGTCTATATAGATGACATGATTATTAAGTCCAAGACTAGGGAAGACAATGTTCCTGCTCTCCGAAAGTTCTTCGAACAACTGCGACAGTACCACATGCGGCTTAACCCACAGAAATGTATCTTCAGTGTTACTAAAGGAAAACTCTTGGGATTAATAGTTAATGAGATGGGGATAAAAGTAGATCCTGCCAAGATAAAGGCTATACTTGATATTCCACCGCCTCAAACGGAGAAGGAAGTTCGGGTATTCCTTGGGAAATTATAGTACATCAGCCGGTTCATCAGCCAATTGACTTTTATGTGTGAACCCATTTTCAAACTCCTCCAAAAAGACTCAATCAAGGTCTGAAATGAATCTTTCTAAGAAGCCTTTAACCAAATCAAGTAATACCTAACCCAACCTCTGATACTCATGCCACTACATCTTAGTTTTCCCTTACTCCTATATCTAATCGTAACCAATACTGCAACTAGGGCTTTATAATCCCAATACCTCAAAGAAACCTGCAAAGAGAGCGCTATCTACTATGTTAATCGGAAGTTGGATGGTTATGAAGTTAACTACATCGCCTTGGAAAAAGCATATGTCTCTCTTATCTGGGTTACCCAAAAGTTTCGGCACTACATGTTCGCCTTCCCCATCAAGATTGTATCTCGAATGGATCCCATCAAGTACCTACTCGAGAAAATCCCCCTATCCAGTTGAATGGCCCACTAGTTGATGCTCCTAGATGAATTCGATATTACCTATGTCACACAGAATGCCATAAAAGGAAGAGCCATCTCTGACTACCTTGATGACTACCCTATGGAAGAGGCCGATGTTTGGATTTTTGAGTTCCTTGATGAGAATATCCTTTGTACCTCCCATGAAGACCTTCGATGGAAAATGTTCTTTGACGGCGCTGCCAACAAAAAAGGGAATGGCATTAGGATCCTCCTAATTGCCCCTAATGACTCTCACACTCCCATTGTTATCAAATTGGATTTTTCTTGCACCAATAACATGACTGAATACGAGGGGTGCATGGTAATCCTTAAAGTTTTCCTCAAGAAAGGAATTCGGTACCTCAATGTCTACGGGGATTTAACCCTCATCATCGATCAAGTACTTAGAAAATATAAAGTCAAGGACGAGAAACTCTTACCCTTTCATGCCCACCTAAAAGAGCTAGCGTCCCAATTACAAGAAATCACCTTCCACTACCTACCCTGAGCAAAGAATAACCTTGCCAACTCCCTTGCTACCTTCATGATTGACACGCCCAAAGGAATAACCATGGCCCCTTTTCTTATCTAAAAATAAGACAAACCAACCCACTGCTACCACATTGAGCTTGGCACGGAGGAAGATCCCAAGATAGCCGACTGCTGGTACTATGATATTTGGTGCCTCCTCAAACATGGTAGGTATCCCCAAGGATATGACAAGAAAGATCGAGCAACTCTTCACAGACTGGCTGCCCAGTACATTATCTGTGATAAGGCACTGTTTAAGAGAAACTTTTATGGAACCTATTTGCACTGCATCGCAGGGGCTGACATTAAAGAAATGATGAAAAAAATCCACAACGGGGAATGCGAACCCCACATGAATGGCTATATGCTCGCCAAAAAGATCATCCGACAGGGTTACTATTAGACTACCATGGTTCAAGATTGCATAACCTACGTTCGAAGATGCCTAAAATGCTAGTAGTTTTCCAACTTACAACACTTGCCTCCGCAAGAATTATACAACATGACTTTTCCTTGGCCATTCTCTATATGAGGCATCGATATTATTGGTAAAGTTACACCTAAAGAATCCAATGGGCATGATTTTATCCTAGTCACCATTAACTACTTTACCAAATGGGTCGAAGCCAAGTCATACGCAGTTCTGAATTCCAAGAAAGTGGCCAAGTTCATCAAGGAAAAAATCATCTGTCGATATGGGGTCCCGCACAAGCTGGTATCAGACAATGGGTTCAGAGACAGAAATATTCTCCATAACGACCTCAAATCAACGGAGCAGTCGAAGCAGCCAATAAGAACCTTAAAGCCATTATCAGTAAGATGATTGTGATGTATCGAGATTAGGCTGACAGGATCCCTTACGCCCTCTGGGGCTACCGCACTTCAGTTCGAACCTCTACTGGGGTTACCCCTTACTCTCTAGTCTACGACATGGAAGCAGTCCTACCCTTGGAGCTAGAAATCCCTTCGATACGCATCATGCTTGAAAGCAAAGTTAGTGAGGAAGACTAGCACCAAAGCTGTCTTGACCAACTGTCCCTTTTGGATGAAAGAAGGCTGAAAGCGCTATATCATATACAAGGGTACCATCACCGTATAATGCTATCATTCAAAAAGAGAATCAAGGATCGCGGTGTTCGAGAAGGGGAATTAGCCCTTAAAGAAATTGTAGAGTCCATTTGGGACCCCAGAGTGAAATTCAAACCCAATTGGAGAAGCCCATATATTGTGAAGAAGATCCTCTTAGGTGGCGCCGCTATGCTCACTGACCTTGATAAAGAAGAAATGGCACATCTAGTCAACCTAGACCGTCTTAAGAAATTCCACCCCTAGTCTGAAATCTAGGCAGGCTATGACTCTTTTCATCTCCCTTCTATTCTAAAAAAAATAACTCTTCATTCCCCATAATCAGAACTATGTGGGGCATGATCCTCTAAAATCCTTTTTGCTTTCAAAGAATGAATTTCAATTTTTTTTGAAAACCCTCAAAGGTACGTAGGCAACTCATCTATTTACATGAGCACAACCCCCTTCTTTTCACAAAATGCTATTTTTTTCTTATCCTCGAGAACGACAGTTCATTTTAACATATACATGGACAAAAGGATTATGTATACCTTAGAGATTGGTATACATAATTCAAAATGAAAAAGTCATCGAGAGGCACAACTAGATAATGAAAAACTTCTTTATTTTATTATTTGAAAATTTCAGTACGATTACATTGACATGGGGAGTTAAACGACTTCCCTTGTCAAGCCTACTCCTACCTTCCTAAAACCAAGATAAAACCAAGCCCCACTACTCCTGAAAATCACCCTCCAATTATTCCCACAAAAACACAAAACCACACCCATTACAAAAGCTTCACAAAATCCTACCCACAACTGCTAGAGGAACCAGCCCCATCATCACCCCCATCCTGGGGTTCCCAAACCTCCCCTACCTGAATGGAGTATCGCAAACGCTCCATAGAGCGATAAGCCCGAACTAGCTTGGGGAAAACCACAATGCCTCCCTCCATGGTGTCAGATATGGCAAACCACCTTTGTCCAGTCTCCACAGCCAACATCTTGGCCACTACCTTCTTCTACAACCACTTCATGTAGTCCCCGGAGACATGCCAGACTCTTCCCACGGACTGAGAAGGACGGGTTGACGGACGAAGATTCTCCCACAAAGATCCAAGACGCATGCGCATAGGCTCCGTCAGGTCCTCCACAGGAAAGAAGTTCAGTGTTCGCGGTGGCAGGATTTGCTCCCAACCAAATCGGCGCAGCAGCCGCCAGGGAAAGTAGAAAAAGGTCTGCCTGAGGCCTACTAACCGGACATATTGGTACTCCCTGAGTTCCAGAATGGGCAGCAGCGCCCCCCACCAAGTACCAAACAAGTGCAATCAAAGCCTTGGGTTGATTGGACTGGACTGATATATGCCGATAGGCACAAGGGTCATGCCGGTCGAGAACCCCCTATTTTTGGGAAATCCCCTTTTTCCTCTTTTGTCAAAATTAAAAAAAAACAACAAAAAAATAATTTTTATTTTAATGGAATTCCGAATTTCCTTTTACTTTTACTTATCCCATTTTAAAATAAAATCCTTCTCAAATCAATTTTCAAATTCTTTTTACGGTCTTAGTAGCAAAGTAAAATGAGCATGTGCATTAATCACTGAAATGGAAATTAATAAAAACTTCATTTTTATTTGCATATATTTTTCTGTGTTACACTGATATCTTGTAGGAAAAACAGAAAAACAACGGGACTTATCCCGAAGCCCATTTTTCTTTCTCTCGTTCTTCACCTACAAACTCTCTCTCTTACCTCTTTCTTTCTCCTCTCTCTCTAAGAGAATCCATCCCTACGACACACCCTCTTCCCCCTGCGATGAGGCGATGTGCCACCACTTCCAGAGCTCGACCCTTGCCCGGATGAGGCAGTCTGCACCAAGAAAGAGGGAACCGAAACCGCCTCATGGATATGGGCAGTCGCCAAAGATATCCAATCCCTAATATCCCTTAGTCAAGTGGTGGAGACCCCAATGTGCTGCAGAAGAAGGCAAAAAGATCATTTCAGTCAAATCTGAAAGAAGAAGAAATGAATCAGGAAATCAAAAGTCAGAGAGGCAGAAAAGTGTACCTCAGGTTGAAGTACCTCCTCTGTAAGTACCATCTCCTTTGGGTCCATTGCATGGGGACGATGATGTAAACGCACCGAACCTCCATCAGCTCACCGAATGTTGTAACCACGTGAAAATAGCCGTATTCGAAGTCATCACCTCCACTGACGTCGTCGCACCGCTTGTACTGTGGGAGGACCCCACCTGTCGACTCGAACTCGCTCGAGGAAGAGGAATCACATTGTATATACTTGGAGGCATCAACCAACTCGACACGAAATCCATATAGTCATACATCACAGTCGTGTCGGTATATAGTGAGTAAGGCTCACCCATCATTGCTGCCACCCGGGCATACTTTCATATCTCTCGCACTTGCCTCATGAACATAAGGGGCTTCATCTGAGGCACCGCAACCTCCTACTCCATGATCTGTCAGACTACCCTCTTCCCAAGGTGCCAAGATTTGCCAAACTCATGCGCCAGTAGATGCCGTATCTGTGCATGTCCCCCAATTACCCCAGTGTGCTGAATGGTTGTCCCCTAAGGATAAAAGGTCACCTGCAAATCCCCAACAAGAACAAAAGATCAATATCAATAAAAGACCATCAAAGAAAAGGACAATATCAAGATAGAAGAAGGCTTACTCGCTCACTCGTGAGGCCATTCAAGAACTGATTAGTCGCCTCCAGAGAGAAAGACTTCTTCAACTATCGGTTGGACCTTCGCCACCGGTACATTCGACAGAATTCCCCAGTTGACTCATCCTTCAAAGCTATCAACTGGGAAATTAACCCAATCACCTCATAAAACCACATCTACAAAGGGCAAAGGTCAGCAATTAAGAAATCAAGAATAAAACACATGAAGGAAAATGCGAATGCATAAGGGAAAATACAAAAAATAAAGAATACCTCCAGAACATACGTGGCTCTAGTAAAAGACTGCCGACAGCACTGACTGAATGCATCAATAGAATAATAAAGGGTTGCTAAAGTCAGGCTCCCCCAATCATAAAGGCTTATGTTAGAGAACACCCTAAAAAATGGCAAAAATCACAAGTGCACGACATCGCCACTAGAAAACCTCCCAACACCAACAGAATGAATAGACAAGCCATCTGACGCACCTACTACCCTCTTCTCTCATCGATCCTCCTTATCAATAACATCTCCCTCAATAAAGACAAATAGAGAGAGTCCCCAGAAACCACCCTTTCCACATCACCTAATGCCGCTGTCACAGCCTCCGGCGTCACCCTAAGTGTCCTGTCCACCTCAACCTGCAAACCATAGCAGTCCAACCCCAGTAACTGTTGCACATCAATAGGAGTCACCGTTATCTCCCCCAAGCCGAGATGGAATATGTGGGTAGTGTCCTACCACCTCTCCCCCAGAGCACAAAGAACCACTGTATAACGGGGAGTCTTATCCAGAATAGACGCCAGCCTCCCGAAGCTGGCTGATTACACCATCCAGCTCACCAGAGGTGGAAGGTGTTCCCAAACATACCTAAGCCCCGTAGTCCCTCAGGCACGTATAGTCGATATGGAGACATTGGACTGTCGAAAAAATAAAGGAAACCATTTGTCAAATTCAAGAAATAAAGATATCTCGTCAAGAAAAAACGAAAAGAATACCAAAGGTCATTCAATACTTACATAGCCACCAAGGTTCACCACCCTAGAAGAAAGATGATGCGAGGGCTCACATAGAAGAATCCAGTCATCCACCACCAGCTCGAATAAGTCGAATGAGTTCTCTCTGCCCAGTGCAAGGGGCACCCTAGCCCTCCAGTCCAATCCTGGCCAATCGTCGGCATTAAGCCATTCCATGTGAGTAGCACTGCTTGAGAAATCGACCATTTTGGACGTTAGAACGATTTATAGAAGTTAATTTTAGAAGAAGGGAAGTAAAAAACTATGAAAAATGAGGAGAACCTGCCCCCTTTTTGTAGGAGGCTAAGGGGCATGCCGATCGGTATCTCCCTGCCACCCACCGATCGGCACTGACCCTCCACCTTCTCGAGGTACCCCCAAAGACCGTGCCACCACCATTTGGCACCCTTCTATCTATGTCGCTCGACACTCCCTTTAAAATTTCGTACAAAAAGTCCCAAAAAATTTCTAAAATTACTTGATCAATTTTATAACCTTTTTCACTAAGAAAAATATTTTTTTACATCCCCAGCGGAATTCCAGAAAATAATTCTCCCCAGCAATGTCTCCAAAGGACACTTTAAAATTCCAAAAAATTATCTAGTTAAAAACCCTCGGATCATTACCTCTTCCCCAACAGAACCTAAAATCAAGAGCTTCCCCTAAATCCCCAGAGATCACACATCCCCAGTGGAGCATCCAAATTTCCCCAAGGAAACATAAGCCTGCAGAATTGGCTTTGACCCTTAGAACTGGTCACTCCAAATAAACCCTCAGAATTGGCTTAGACCCTCAAAATCGGTCGCTTCTAACCCACATAATTAGCTTTAACCCGTAGAATTGGTCACCTCTATCTTAAGACCCAGAATTGGTTTTGACCCGCAGAATTGGTCACCCCTATCTTAAGCCCTCAGAATTGGCTTCGACCCGTAGAATTGGTCGCTTCTACATAAGCCCCTAGAATTGGCTTCGACCCTCGAAATTGGTCACCCCAAATAAGCCCTTAGAATTGGCTTTAACCCGCATAATTGGTCACCCATATCTTAAGCCCTTAGAATTGGCTTCGAGCCTCAGAATTGATCACCCTAACTTAAGCCCGCAGAATTGGCTTTGACCCGTAGAATTGGTCACCTCTATCTTAAGCCCGTAGAATTGGCTTTGACCTGTAGAATTGGTCACCCATATCTTAAGCCCTCAGAATTGGGTTCGACCCTTAGAATTCATCACCCCAAATAAGCCCTCAGAATTGTCTTCGACCCTCAGAATCGATCGCTTCTAAATTAAGTCAGCAAAATTAGCTTTGACCCGTAGAATTGGTCACCCTTATCTTAAGCCCTCAGAATTGGTCACCCCAAATATGCCTTCAGAATTGGCTTCAACTCTCAGAATCGATCGCTTATAACTTAAGCCCGCATAATTGGCTTTGACTCTCAGAATTGGCTTCGACCCTCAGAATTGGTCACCCCAAATAAGCCCTCAGAATTGGATTTGACTCTCAGAATTTTTCGCTTCTATTTTGAGATCTTAGAATTATCTTCAACCCACAAAATTGGTCATCTCTATCTTAAGCCCACATAATTGGCTTTAAACCCCAGAATTGGTTATCTCTATTTAAGGCCTCAGAATTGGCTTCGACCCACAGAAATATCTTTGAATATTTGAATGGATCTTAATAACCTTTCCAACGGTCTGCCACGTGCATGAATCGGCATAACAATTCGGACGAACGGACAATTTTACTACTAAAAATCCATTCGGAGGCTATAGAGCACTCCCGAGCCCCTCGAATGGACCCCAATAAACTTCATCGTCAGAGTGAAATCTCTTTGAATATTCAAAGGAAACTTAAACCCCTTTCCAACGGTCCACTCTGTGTGCAAAAAAGCATAATCGTTCGGACGAATGATCAGTTTTCCCCTAAAATTTGATCTAGAGGCCACCGGGCTCTCTCGGGCTCTGTTTGACCAAAGTTATCTCTTCATCTCTAATGAGATTGAATGAATCTCTGAAGGGCACTGAATAACCTTTCCAACGGTCCATCCCATGCGCGATTCTGATCTACAGTACAGAAGAACGATCCGTTTTACTTTAAAAGGGCCCCGAGCGCTTTCGGGCCATGGTTGACCAAGGTAAACCTTTCTAACCGAGAGAAAATATTTTTATTGTCAAATTACATCTCCTAAACTTTCCAATGGTCTGCCCCGTAACGATTTTGACTTACCATGCTGACGAACGATCCGTTTTCGTCTGACTATCTCCCATCCAAAAGACCGAAGTGAGCTTTCGAGCCATATTTGACCCAAAGTAAACTCCCTAACCCGGGAGCGGTCCAAAGTAATATTGAAGGTATCTGAAGTACCTTTCGAACAGTATGCCCCATGCTTGATTCGTATCAATGGTTTGTGTTCTACGACCATTTTTCCAGGGAAATCTGCACGGGACTACCAATTGGTAGGACCAGATCCTTGCCCATCGGCACAGTGTTTAGGATCATATGCCGATAGGAACCACTGGGAGTAGGCCAATTGGCACCCCCTGACCCTATAAATAGAGGTCATGACCTCATTCCAAAGGACCACACACAACAGATCCATCAGCATCAGTGATCTCAACAATATTCCCTCGAAATCAACGAAGTTCCACATGTGAAGTTCCATCCAAGCTTACATTCCCATCCTTTTCATACCCAATTTGAAAAATTATCCTTCTCTCTCATCAACATTCATCAACACTCATGGGATTTCATCCAAGATCAAAGATCAAGCTTCAAAGAAGGACCAATTCCTTCCGTCTCTCTTTAAATTCCTTGTTTTTGCATAATATACATTATATTCATAATCTAGTTCTTACTTTAGCTCATACACATTAATATATACACTTTTATCAGTATATTGAACATATTTTATTTTCTACAAAAAACCCCAAAAGCAAATAAAAGAGGGTTACACCCGTAAATTCCGAACGGAATTATCCATCACACCTTTTTCCAAAACCAAAAAACACATTTTCTACACATACACATATAATAAAATTCCGTTCGAATCTATGGGATAAACCCCACCCCTATGCTACATTCGAACTACGTGGACTTTGATGCCGTTACAGGCTATGTAGGCGTCTCGGGTTAAAATTCGAGACTCGAGTCCAATTTTCCAATTTTCTCAATTTCCCACGTTCCCTAATTTTCTTAAATCTCCCATTTTCATATATATATATATATATATATATATATATATATATATATATATATATATATATATATATATTGTGCTTGTTTGCATTTCATCCAACACATATTATCGTTTCCTAATAATGATCAATATCATGATAAACGTATAAATCATATTTTCTTTATATGTCATTTTGGGAACATTCCTATGGATGACCTCACTCTATCTTGTCCATGGTATAAGTTGAGTGATTTTGATCTCCATTATATAAACATGCACAGACACTTCACGGGGATGTAAAGTAAAATAATAACACTAGCTCATGAGAGACCTAAAGGGTGGGATGGGTGCCTAACACCTTCCCATTTCGTAACTTAGCCCCTGAACCTTCGAACTAGTGGTTTGGTATGCATCAGTTTGTCCTTGATTCCGCTATCTCGAAGTGACAACATGTTCTTTTGCCTGTTTTGTACAAAATAAGCTCGCAACTCCATCTTTTCACATATACCTTCACAGCGACGACGATCGAAGCACCTTTCAAAGAGGGGTGCGAGATCACGACGCAGTCTTCTCGAGGGGATCTCTCTGCCCCCGACGCCGACCGGGATGGCCATATACTAAATCACCAAATTATTTGAAAACCAAGAGTTCTAGCTACTTATTTGATGCTACCAAATTTTCTTCACTATTATATTGTGCCTAATGGTTGATTTAAGATAGGATTCGATGCTGAGACCGCGACACGATTTGGCCCGCCCAATGCATCATTATTTGAAGAAGTTCTTCTGATTGGTGCTTGAGGTCAATTTAGTTAGCCCCGGGGAGATGAAACCTAGGTTAAATGGCTTGCACCTTGTTAGAGCTGGACCAAGATTGTGGAGTTAATAACCAATGGTGGATCGCTCATGCTGGAATTGGTCAAGATATGAGGCCACAACATCTGGAATAACTATATGAAAAGATATGTGGGATAAGGTTGGGGAGAATGAGATGTCCAAGACCATAAATAAAGTTTGCGGACTATAGGCTGAACTAAGGGATATTAAGCCTTTGGGGAATTTGAGTTGAACAAATGGTGATTGAGCCTTGGGGGATGCAAAATAGTGGTAAACTAAGGGACATTGAGCCTTAGGTCATTGGGGTAAAGTGAGGGATTGGGAAGTAATATTTTATCCTTCCCATTTTCTTTTATTGCACACTTCTCATTATTTTTACTATTTTGCATGACATTGTTAGTATATTTATTGTGTCAACAAACACTAATATTTGACATGTGGTTGATGACTTTTGAGTTAATCCTTGTTGGGTTATTTGAGATCATCCCTTCTATATTACTTATTTCCTTGGGATAGAAGCCACGGTATATAGGTCGTTGAGGATGATAGAGGTCATGGAGTTTAATTCTATTAGAAATCTTTTAAGATCGTTTATTTAGATTTCACTCTTAGTTGTACTTATTTAACTTTTAAATTTTATGTAAAAGATTGCATACGGGAAGATGTTAGTGGAGGATTTTATTAGAGACTTTTATGTTATTATCAATGGATTTGGTGATTATTGAATGGTTCATTATCCTATGCAATACTAAACTATGATTCTTAACTTATTTGACAACTTTTTTAATAAGGTCGAGGCCTTTTAGAGGTCACGACATAGTAAGTTTGCCTTAAGATTAAAGTGTTAAAATTTAGACGTGAGAATAAGTGATATAACACCGCGGTCTAATATAACAAGGTCGCGGGGCGTTATAATTGGTATAAAAGCGTTCGGCCTTCAAGACTTTAAGAGCGTTAAGATTATCTTATTTAGGTTGACCTATTTAAAGATCTAATAATAGGATAATATACTTTTACATATGCGATTCTTGTCAAGATGTTATGGCAAGAGGTAATATTAGAGGATTTAATGATATTGTAGACAGTAATAGTGCAGCCGTAGAGTTGGTCATTCCTAACATACCCAAGGTAGTGGTTAGGTTCGCGAAATCCCTAGCTAGATTCATTGCTATAAGGATCACCGAGTAGAGGCTTGTGGGCTGCACCATAAAGCACTTTAAGAAATTGGGGATAAAGCCCTTTAAAGGGCCACCTAATATCTTTAAGGTTGATGTCTTAATTAGGAAAGTAGAGAATTTTTTTTAACGTCCTTAATTGTACAGATGAGAAGAAGGTGTCCTTTGCGTCCTTTACGTTTGAGGTCGAGGCTGATTGCTGGTGGTAAATGATCAAGAGGACCCAACTTGGAGAAGAGGTCATGACCATTTGTTGGGCCAGGTTCAAGAAGTTTTTACTATAAAAATACTTTCCAGTTATGGCCAAGGAAAAGCTAGATGTAGAGTTTTTACAAATAATATATGGATCAATGCTCGTGGCTGAACATGAAGCCAAGTTTGTGGAGTTATCACACTTTGTTCCATATATTATTGATACTGATGAGAAGAAAGATAAGAAGTTTAAATGGGGATTGAAGCGTGGAGTTCACAATAGGGTTATGGGGTTGAGGCTGGAGACATATATAGAGTTACTTAAGGTATCTCAGATCATGGAGTAGGACTTTAAAGATGGTTTGAAGGCCAAGGGAAAAAAGAGAAAAGGAAGAGAAAAGGGTAATAAATAAATGAGATAAGCCATAACATTAAGCTCAGAAGCTGTAGCTAATAATGTGGCCACGGAAGGCAAGAAACCAAAGAAAGTTGACGCCCACTTTGCAAAGCCTTGCTAATTGGGAATGAGCTTTTACAATTATAAAAAACCACGCTAAAGTCAAGGACTGCAAAGTGCCAAAGAAAGATGTAGAGAAGTCACAGGCTTCATCCATTGTCTTTACCCTAAATTCCAAGGATACTGAGAAATCCAAGGACATGATAACAGGTACTATTACTATAGGGGATAGAAATTCTTGCACTATTTTTTAATTTCGGTGCCACACACTCATTTTTATCCACTTAATTTGCACGAAAGATAAAGATAAGGCCTTAATCCTTGAACTCTCTATTCGTGATTGACACCCCAGTTGTAGTTTCATCAGAGGTCGCGAGCATATTCAGGGAGTATGCCGTGGAAATGAGAAAATGTTTCTTTGCAATTAACTTGATTCCCTTAGAAATTGAATATTTTTATGTCATCTTAATCATGGATTGGTTATCCTCCCTTTTTACTAAGATTGATTGCGCTAATAAAGATATCATTCTTTGTAAATTGGTGAGGCCGTTGTGAGTTGTAGAGGTACTAAACCAAGTATGAATACCTAGTTGATATCATCCTTAAGAGCTAGGAAGATGTTAAAGTGTAGGTGTAGAGGATATCTAGCCTATGTGAAGGATCTTAAAAAGACTGCGACCATCTTAGTAGATGTTCCTATGGCCACGAATTTTAGTGAAATTTTACCAAAGGAGTTTCCAAAATTACCCTCGGACAGAGAGATTGAGTTTACCATTGACCTTGTACCTGAGGCTGCTCCCAATTCAAAGGCTCCATATAGAATGGCCCCGCATAATTAAAGGAATTAAATTATGAGTTAGAGGATTTATTAGGTTGCAACTTTTGAAGGATTAACATTTTCCCTTGGGGTGCCATAGTGCTTTTTATAAAGAAGAAGGGCAAATCCATAGGGATATACATAGACTATAGGGAATTATATAAAATGACCGTGAAAAATAAGTATCCACTGCCTAGGCTTGATGATATTTTTGACCAATTTAAGGATGCTAAATATTTTTCTAAGATGGATTTTAGATCAAGATATAACCAACTTAAGATAAATGATGAGGACATTTAAAAAATAGCTTTTCAAACTAGGTATGGTCATTCTGAGTTTATGATGATGCCTTTTGGGTTAACTAACTCCCCGACTTCTTTTATGGACATAATGAATAGAGTTCTTAGGCCCTTCCTAGACAATTTCATGATTATTTTCATTGACGACATACTGATTTATTAAAAGTTTGCGGAAGATCATAAGGAACATCTCTGTGGAATTTTTGAAGTGCTTAGGAGAGAGAAGCTATATGCTAAATTTTCTAAGTGTGAATTCTGGCTTAAGGAGATTACCTTCCTTCGCCATATGGTTAACATGGATAGTTGGTCATGGATCCATAAAAGGTTGCAACCATTGGTTATTAGGAGAAACCAACCATTTTGACTGAGGTGAGAAGTTTTGTTGGCCTAGCAGGCTATTGTAGAAGATTTGTGGAGTGCTTTTCTAAAATTTTAATGCATTTGATCCAACTAACACATAAAGTTTAATTGGTATGTGGAGTGTGAAAACGCTTTATAGAAATTGAACGAAAAGGTAGTGGTTGTGCCCATTTTGTCCTTGCCCGGGGGAGATTATGTGATTTATAGTGATGCTTCAGGCCACAACCTATGATATGTGTAAATGAATAATGAAAGGTTATTGCTTATGCCTCTAGACAATTGAGGCCACATGTGAAGAATTACCCCACCGATGACTTAGAGTTAGTTGTGGTATTTGCCTTGAAAATTTGGAAACATTATTAATATAAAGAGACTTGTTAAATATTCAAGAACTATAAGAGTTTAACTTATATTTTCATTTACATATATTTGAATACAAGTCAAATAATATAGTTGGAATTGATCAAAGATTATGATTTCTCGATTAAGTATCACCCCGGGAAGGCTAATGTAGTCATTGATGCCCTAAGTAGAAAGGGTTCCTTTAACTATTTGAGGATCACTAATCAATAGCACATTCTTAGAGATTTAGAATCTCTCGAGATTGAGGTTATAAGACACAGATGCCTCGAACATTTAAGAATCCTTACTGTACTAGTTTGATTGAGAGAATAGAGGTCGATCAGGCTGCGAACCCTGATCTCCAGAAGATCCGTGGACAAGTAAAAAGAGGAGAAAGATCAACCTTTAGAGTAGATGATCACGTAACCTTACTCTTTGGGACGAGGATTTGTGTTCCGTAGAATATTGAGATCAAGACCCAGATGTTGGAAGGAGGCCATTCCGCACCCTTTGAAATTCACCCCGGAAGCACTAAAATGTACCAAGAATTTAAAGAAACTTTTGTTGGCATAACATGAAGAAAGATATCGTGGATCTTGTTGCAAAACATTTGGTATGATAATAAGTTAAGGCTAATCACTAAAGACAATCTAGGTGGTTACAATCTTTGCTAATCCCATAATGGAAACGGGAAAATATTTCAATGGGCTTTGTTGGCCCGAAAATATACACAAGAGAGAGGGTTGAATTGGATATATAGGTTTAATGGAAAATTTAAAACTTTTTAAAACTTTTATGGAGATTAATTTCAATATGATAATCAATTTATGAGCAAGATATTAATCAACAATAAATATAAGCAGTTAAGAGAGACATATTAATTATACTTTTCAAACCAAGATTTTAATATGATTCGACTACTGCCTACGTCCATGCTCGAGACAGTACTATTCTATTCACTTACATCGGAACCAACATCTTATAAGGAAGACAAACTTCCAAACCTGAACTAACAAGATGATACCTTCATCCTTACCCAATAGTACCTAACCAATAACCCAAGGACTTATAACGCCTTGAATACCCAAAATAACGGTACTACTAGACGAGAAGATACAATAAAGTTTAATTGTAACCAATAATAATAATTTCTATAACCAAAACGTGAAGAAAAATAAATTTACTAAAAACAATGGACAAATGGGTTTAATTTCATTTTCTAGAAAAATAAACGAACACAAATAATACGTATAATGCTCAAATAGTTTTTTGGGTAAAGCTTTAACATAAGTGGGTATTAGTATTATTACTCTTTTAAAGAGGGATTAAGGTTAAAGCTTTTGGTTTAAACGGATTTTCTTGGAGCTTTGAATTTAATGGAGTTTTGGGGTTTAAAACTCTCAAATGGGTTTTATTTATTTCTTTCTCTAAAAACTTAGGGATAGAATGACACAAACTATAATATAGAACTTTACTTAAAAGAATTATTGCTGTAAGGTTGTATATTTTTGAATGGAAGTGGGAGGCTCTATTTATAGTGTTAAGAGGCTGCCAATGGTTGGTAATAGGATGGAAGTGATTATTATATTAGGATAAAAGTCTTTTAAGGTTTACCAAATAGAAATTTGAATTCTGACACTTTTAATAGACTAAAAGTGAGTTTTAGTTTTTCTATATGAAAAGGAGATTTTTATTTAGGAGGAGAAAAAGCACCTTTCTCCAATGTCAAATACATGATTAATTACAAAGAATTTCAAAGTCATTGATAATCTCAAGATCTACCCTAGATTTTGATCCTTTAAAATGATGAGCTATAAATAAATCACAAATGCTATGATGAACAGTTGAGATGATAGAGTTTGATTTCTTAGGAGTACCCTCATATTTGAACGCATTCCTTCCTTTCCAAAGCTCCTAAGAGATAATGCAAGGTGTGATAGTGCATGACAAAGAAATTAAGACCTTGCCTCTAGTCTTGATACACCTTGTCATGAGTTCCCCTCTAATTGAATTAGAGTAAGATTTAATGCCAAGTAAACTCCTCAAGTAATCCCAAGTAAGAGAATCAACCTCACCATTAAGGTGATTAAAATATTCCTGATGATGAGAGGTAAAACATTAATATCTGGACATAAAAGGAATATCAAGTCTAGATATAGCCTCATATGTGGGAACGATGTTATACAATAATTTTCACATTAAAATAGAGATTTTTTTAGAATTATTTTATTCTATATGGTTTTGAAAGAAAATTGCGCACAAATTTTCCATTTAACAATGTTCTGAGCTGAATCTAAAGCAAAGAGGCCATTTGAAGTATCCATCAATTTAGTGCTTGAAGAAGTATCAATCCAATATCTAACCACATCAAGATTATTGTGTATCCTTTTCCACACATGAGAAGAGTAGTTTTTGCAAGATAAATCTATGGGAAGACATCTTTTACAGTATTTAATCCTCATATATAGAGACTAAGTGGAGTCAATAATCAATAATCTCCACCAAAGTTTGCAAGAAGAAGTTGCCACAAAGTCCTGAATCAGCTTGAGACCTAGTCCCCCTTCTTTATAAGGAAACCATAGAAAATTCCAATTCTTCCAATGTCTATTGGAAATTCCTTTAGTTGAGCCCCAAAATAAATTATAGAAAAGGTATTCAAATGTTTTGATGACTGATTTAAGAGGGTATAAAGCTACAAATAAGTGGTAGCACATGGATTGAGAAATATGTGCGATTAGAGTGAGCTTGCCACCTTTAGATAGGAGTTTGTAGTACCATCCTTCCATTCTATTTTTTATTTTATCCAGGATGTCATGAAAAGAGCTTTCGTCTTTCCATTTGGTTAAATAGGAACTCAAAGATAAAGCATAAGAGGTTTATTAAAAGAGAAATGAGTTGCCTTTTCAATTGTCCTCCTTCTAGTTGAGGTGCAATGAGAAGGAACCATAAAATTGCATTTAGCATTGTTATTCACTTGTTTAGAGATTGCCTCATAGCCTTTGATGAATTCCAAAAGGTTATTTAAAGAATGTTGACCTCAAGAAGTCAAAATGAGAATATCATCTGCAAAAGATAGACAAGATACCATAATGCTATTAGGTAGCCCAGAGAATCATTGAATTTTTCCTTCAAAGAATAGGTGTTGGAGCCCTCTATTAAGAATCTCTGCTGAAATAATAGATAGGGCCAGGGTAAGGGATCCCCTTGCCTCACTCCACAGGCTGACTTGAAGAATCCACGAGGAGATCCATTAAGGAGTATAAAATACCAACAATATGAGATTAATCTCCATACCATATCAATGAATGATTCATTTAAGACAAAATGTCTAAGAACTTGAATTAATAACATCCAAAAAAGTATGTCATATGCATTTCACATGCACAGCTTGTAAACTAGGTTTACTCCTCTATGATTTTTATTAAATTTTGACATCATCTCCTGAGATAATAACATTTGTTCAGTAGTAGCTTTCCCTTTGATAAAATTAGATTGATTAGGAAAAATAATCTTATTGAACAGTAGCCCCAATCTATTGGAAAGAAGCTTTGAAATGATTTTGTTAGAAGTGTTGCATAGATTAATAGGTCTATATTCACTCAGGAGGAGGGATTTTCAATTTTAAGAGTGAGTGTGAGGAATGTGGAGGTCCATCTTTTAGGCAAGTAACTACCCACAAAAAAACTTGATTTGGCCTTGAATAGTCTTCCTTAATTATATGCTAAATGTTTTTTTTTGTAGAAAGAAGCATTAAAACCATCAGGTCTAGCAGTACTAGATGAGTCAATTTGATTTACAACTTATTTGATTTCCTCAGAAGTAAGGGAGATGAGAGGAACTCAAATCATCAGCAAAGATAGGCATATGAATGTAGTTCAGCTGAGATGAATTAGTAGGGATAGCAAATGATATGCCCAAGTATAACCTCGGCCAGACCTACCTCGGCCGAGATGATGGCCGAAACATTGATCGACCCTAGGAAGGCCAGGGGCGCACGACACCATCCCTCGGCCAGACCTACCTTGGCTCAGGCCGACACTACCATCTACACAGCCAAGGGGGGCGCCGCGCGCATCACAGGCACCAACAGTACTATGGGTATGGCAACCTCGGCCGAGGGTGGGCCGAGGTGACAGGGAGCCTACCCTCAACTTGGAACCAGTTCAACCTCGGCTTGGGACGAGGTCACAAGAGGCCTTAGTATTCACCAGCATGGGACTATCCCTACCTCGGCTGGGGCCGACCTAGCATAATGTCTCGGCTGAGATCAGGCCGAGACTCCTTATGACACTTCTCAGATTGAACGGACATCAAGCCTTTACAGCTCGACCTCTCCCAGGCCGAGGTCATTCACCAACATGACTGCCGAGCATCTGTTGACATTTGGATAAGGACACCTGGGCACAAATCAGTTGTAACAAGATTATTATCCACATGTGGGAGAATATTTCATCATCATTGCTTACATGTGACAGTGACAGATGGCATTCCCACATTGGTGAGGATATCACACACATGCTCATTGCATGCATGGGGGGTACATTACGCCCCTTAGACACTATATATAGGGGTCAACCCCTACCTTGCAAAGGGATCCATTTATTAAAACCCTAGCAAAAACTCTGTCTAAATATACAGTAGAGAGAGAGAGAGCTTGAGAGAATTGTATCCATGGCCATTAGTGCCTTCATTCAGTGATATTACTCACACACTCACTGTGGACGTAGGCCGGATTAGTTGAACCACCTATATTCCGGTGTTCATTCCTCATATCCTCACCCCCTTCTCTTATCTCTTTATATAGTTGTGCTGCCATTGTTATACTTCTATTGAGCTTGGAAACACCATACCTGGTGGTGCTAATTCTTAGCATCATCATTTTGGCGCCGTCTATGGGAAGTGAGAGGCTATCTCTTCCTCTTTTTCTGCTTTACCTCACCGGAGACTCTGGTGGTGAACCAGGAACCACCCCTTGTGTGGAGCTGTTTCACCATTGAAAGAGGTCCTTTAAGGTATTAAGCTCACTTGCTGTTCAAGCTCTTTATTGATAATATGGCACCAGAATTACCACCGCCTCTTCCGTCGCCTGGAGGTGGAGGGGCTAGTTCCAGTCAGGCTCCTCCCCAGTCCAAAATGGTGGAGGTGGCAGCAGCTTTGAAATCTTTAGCTGCAACACAACAAGCCATGAAGGAGCAGTTTGCCCAGCTTAGCCAAACCATGATGATGAGGCCACCTGGAGTCTCCCCGGACATGATAACTCCGGTGGCAGTTCATCCTCATCCTGACGCTAGAGGACCACCCCAGGCACCCATGAAGGACCAACCTGCACCCCAGCGGAGGAGGGACGTTGCTGACCCTAGGCGCTTGCGCCTGGAGAGGCAAGGAAACCCTTGCCCAGAGGACAAGTATGATGACCTAGAAGCTGAAGAGGCCCCGGAAGACTGCTGGGAGCCGTATGAGGTGTCAGATAACACCGTACGACCTCTTAGGCAGAGCCAAGGATGTGTCGACCGAAGAAGAGATGAGGCCCAGCAGAGAGGGTCGACCTTTAACAGGTTGAGCAGAGGGTCGGCCTTCGAGAGGCTGGGCCCAGTCAATGACCTGAGGCAGAGGCTATCGAGGTCAAGGAGCGCAGCAGGCTCTCAAAGAGGGAATAGGCATGCTCGGCCAGATCAAGGCCGACCCTTGGAGAGAAGAGCTAGGGAGCAGGAAGAGGTCAACAGTCAACGGGTCATGGCTGGGGAACCCTCTGTCCATTGCAGAGAAGTGGCAGGGGATAACCTCGGCCAAGTTGAAGAGAGAAGACCCTAGAATGACTCAATTCAACGTCTCGAGGAGAAGATAGGGGACCTCATAAAGAGTAGGGACCCATTACAGAGGGGCTACTCGGAGGGCTCGCCGTTTGTAGCTGGGATAGTGGGGTTCCCAACCCCAGCTAAGTTCAAGCCTCCTACAGTGATGCCTAAGTATGATGGCAGCACTAACCCAGTGCACCATATCAAGATGTATCAGTCGGCGGCAGATATTTACTCGATACCCGATGAGATGAAGTGCAGGACCTTCTCAGGAACCTTGACAGGGGCAGCGCACAGCTGGTTCACCTCTCTTCCGAAGAACTCGATCGAGAACTTCAAAGGCCTAGCTGAGCAGTTCATCCACAACTTCTGCTTTGGGGTAAGACCTCAAAAGAAGACTACCCACCTCTTATATGTCAAACAGGCTAAGGGTGAAAGCCTAAGAGACTATATAGCAAGATTTAACAAGGAGAAGTTGGAGGTAGAGGATTACGAAGAGAGCATAGCCATGACCGCCCTGATAGGAGGCCTCCAGAAGGGGAAGCTATTATGAAAGCTGGCGGAAGACCCCCCCAAGTCTATGGCAGAGCTGTTGTCCACCGCAGGAAAAGTGATAAATGCGGAAGAGGCAATGGCCACCAAATATGAGGAGGAGAACCGTGGTAGCACTGGGAGGTTCCAGGGCAAGAAAGAGGGGAAGAAGAGGTCAGCAGATGACAAGTTCGCTCATTACACTCCTCTGACTGTGAGCTGTGAGCACATCCTTAGTGAGATCAAGACTGACCGGGCTCTGAGGTGGCCAAAAAAATTGAAGGCCCCACCACATAAGAGGAATAAAAACCTCTGGTGTGAGTTCCATCAGGATCACGACCATGTCACAGATAGATGCTTCGCTCTGAAGGATGAGATCGAGAAAATGCTGAAATCCGGGAAACTGAGAAAGTACGTGGATGGCAAGGCCCCAAGGGGTGGAAGAGAAGACCCTAGGAAGAGAAGAGATGACAGGTTCCGGGGCGATGTCCCGTCTAGAAGGCATGATGATTCAGAGGGTGATGATGGAGATGGCCCAGATCTCCCACCTAAGGATGACAACACCCCAGTGAAGAGGGTAGGAATGATCTCCTTTGGTGTTAGCACCATATGTGGGTGATTCGCAGGAGGTGGATCTGAGGTAGCCGATAGGAAGGCTCATGTAGCGGAGGCCAAGTCAGTGGTCAAGCCTGAGGTTGTGAATCTAACGTCTTCTGACGCAGTGCAGAAGAGGAAGAAGGTGGACATGGACACCCTCGTAGTGGGGTTCTCCAGACTTGACTTTAAGGGCATCTTAGCCCCCCATGATGACCCTTTAGTCATAACAACAAGGGTGCATGGGTGCGATGTAGGGAGAATCCTCATAGATGGGGAACGCTCAGCAGATGTGATGTTCTGGCCTTGTTTCAAGAGCTTGGGTCTTAGCAGGGCAAGGCTGGTGCCCTACCATCCCCCATTGATAGGCTTTAGTGGTGAGAAGGTACACCCATTGGGCATGTATGAAATGGATGTACGGATGGGAGATGAATGGCCTAAGAGGCTGACCAAGAAGATAAACTTTTTTGTTATGGACGAAAATGTCTTCTTGGCCTACAACCTCATCATCGGAAGAGTGGCCCTCAAAGAGTTTGAAGCCGTGCCGTCGACGGTCCACCAGATGCTAAAATTCCCGACTCCTTATGGGGTAGGGGAAGTGCAAGGGGACCAGACCACAGCGCGGGAATGTTATTTCAACTCGGCCGAAGAGAGAGAGGCCCATAAGAGAGTAACCGCCACTTACAGCATTGACACTCTTGATCCCAGAGACGAAACAAAATTGAAGAAGGGCGAGGCCGCGGAAGAGGTAGAATCCATCGTCCTCAATGAGGATGAGCCGGAAAAAACCATCCAGGTCGGCAAGGCCCTGGAGCAAGGGATCAAGGAAGAGCTGGTAAACTTCCTCAGGAGGAGGCAGAGTGTCTTCGTATGGAGTCACGCAGACATGCCCGGTATCGACCCTGAGATCATGACCCACAAGCTCAACGTGGACAGAGTTGCCAGGCCTATAAAGCAGAGGCGAAGAGTCTACTCCAGGGAGAAATATGAGGTCATCCGGGAAGAGGTGAAGAAGTTGGAAGAGGCCGAGTTCATAAGAGAGGTTACCTATCCAGAGTGGCTCTCAAATGCAGTCATCGTGCCTAAGGCCAATGGAAAGTGGCGAATGTGTGTAGATTTTACAGACCTAAACAAGTCTTGCCCGAAGGACAGCTATCCCTTACCTAGGATAGACCAGATGGTGGACGCAACGGCAGGGCACGAGCTCATGAGTTTCATGGATGCTTATTCAGGTTATAACCAAATCTTCATGGATGCCGAAGACTCTAAGAAGATAGCCTTCATTACTGACAAGGGGACGTACTGTTACAAGGTGATGCCCTTTGGTCTGAAAAATACGGGGGCAACATATCAACGTCTTGTCAATAGGATGTTCGAGGAGCAGATAGGTAAGACCATGGAGGTGTATGTGGATGATATGCTAACAAAGAGCCTGAAAGCATGTACTCACGTAGCGGACCTGGAGAAGACATTTGATGTCATAGACTCATACAGGATGAAGCTCAACCCAGCGAAGTGTGTCTTCGGGGTAGGATCCGGTAAGTTCTTGGGGTTCATCGTTAATCAGAGGGGGATTGAAGCAAACCCTGAGAAGATCAAGGCCTTTCTCGACATGAAGACTCCTAGGAGTATCAAGGATGTTCAGAGACTCACTGGAAGGGTGACGGCCCTTAACAGGTTTGTTTCCAGAGCCACGGAAAAGTGTCTTACGTTCTTTAAAATTCTGAGAAAGGCCTTCCAGTGGGACGAAGAGTGTGAAAAAGCCTTCGACCAACTCAAGTCCTACTTGGGGTCTCCCTTATTGCTGTCTTGGCCCATCACGGGGGAGAGGTTATTTGTGTATCTGGCAGTCTCTGAGTCAGCCATTAGCGCAGCCATCGTACGGGAAGAGGATGGAATCCAGAGGCCTGTGTACTTCAACAGTAAGGGCCTTCAAGGGTCTGAACAAAACTATCCCCGGATGGAGAAGTTGGCTTATGCCCTGATACATGCCTCAAGGAAGATGAAGCCTTACTTCCAAGCGCACTCCATGGTAGTCCTCACAGACTCCCCACTCAGACAAGTTCTACACAAACCTGAGAAGTCCGGGAGACTGATGACCTGGGCTATCGAGCTAGGAGAGTATGATCTTACCTACCAGCCCAGGACAGCCATCAAAGGGCAGGCCCTCGCAGACTTTGTTGCAGAGTTCACTTGGGAAGAGGCCGAGACAGAGACGGGCTTGGATGACGGCGAAGAGACGAACCGAAGTGTCTTCAGAGATTTAGAAGAGACTGCCCCGTACGTCTTCTGAGGCCGAGAAGAGGTTGTCCCCGGCAAAACTCGAAGCAGAGTAGAAGAAAATGAAGAGGATCGATACCTCTTCGAAAAAGGGGTTATGAGAGAAGGGGCCTTCTCGTCAGATGCAGATGTATGGAGCCTCTTCATTGATGGCTCTTCCTGTGACAGTGGAAGCGGCGCGGGGCTAATACTCTCGGCTCCAGATGGCGCCAACATTGAGTACGCCTTGAGATTCAACTTTTAGGCCTCCAACAACGAATCTGAGTATGAGGCCATGATAGCAGGTCTCTTATTGGCAATAACCCTTCGAGTAAAGCGACTCCTACTCCATAGCGACTCAAGGTTGGTTGTCAATCAAGTGTTGGGGGCATACGAGGCCAAAGATGAAAGGATGGCCAAATACCTAAAGAAGGTAAGAGGGTTGCTAGAGTATTTTGAAGAAGCAAAACTGAAAAGAGTACCCCGGCTGAGCAACAACCACGCTGATGCATTGGCAAGACTGGCCTCGACAATGAAGACAGATTTAGGAAGGACCATTCCAATCGAGGTCTTAGGAAAAGCAAGCATCGAGGAGGACGAGGTGTGTAGCCCTTGTCACAATGTGAACCTGGGAGACTCATGGATTGACCCGCTTGTCAGATACCTAAGAAAGGTGGAGCTACCCGAGTCCAAGATGGAAAAGAGAAAGTTGAGATACAGGGCTGCAAAGTTCTCATTGGTAGGAGACGTCTTGTATAAAAAGGGGTTTCTACTGCCTCTCCTCAGATGTGTGCACCCTGCGGAAGTACCCCAGGTCTTAAGGGAGGTTCATGAGGGTTCTTGCTCTAGCCACATTGGGGGAAGACCCTTAGCCAAGAGGATCATCACTCAGGGATACTGGTGGCCTACCCTGTCTAAGGACGCATCAGACTATGTGAAGAGGTGCAACAAATGTCAAAGGTTCGCCACCATCCCTCACCAACCTCATCAGCCTATGACGTCGATCTCCTCTCCATGGCCATTTGCGGTATGGGGAATTGACTTAGTAGGACCTTTGCCAAGAGCTGTCAACAACTATAGATTCTTGATAGTTGCCATTGACTACTTTTCAAAATGGGTAGAGGCAGAGCCGATGATAACCATTACAGAACAGAAGCCCTTCCAGTTCATCTGGAAGAACATCATATGTAGATATGGCCTCCTGAACACCCTCATCTCGGACAATGGGACCCAGTTCAAGAATGCCTCCTTGGAGAAGTATTGCCAAAGTGTGGGGATCAGACAGTTCTTCTCATCTCCTGGTCGACCTCAAGCAAATGGCCAGACCGAGGTCACGAACAGAACCATCTTGGATGGAATCAAGAAGAGGTTAGAAGACGCGAAGGGGAGATGGATAGAAGAGGTCTACGCTGTGCTATGGGCTTACAGAACTACGACAAGGACACCCACAAGAGAAACCCCATTCATGCTGGCACATGGCTCAGAGGCAGTCATACCAATGGAGGTAGGGCTTCCAACTCATCGGATTCAGACCTACGACCCTGACAGCAATGGGGAGAAGAGAAGGCTAGAACTGGATCTCATCGAAGAAAGGAGGGAAGACGCAGAGGTCAGAAAAGCAGCCTACCAGCAGAGGGCAGCAAAATTCTACAACCAGAGGGTAAAGTCAAGACCCATTGCAGTGGGAGACCTAGTTCTAAAGAAGACACTACAGAAGGCAAACAAGCTACACCCAAACTGGCATGGCCCCTACAAGGTGACGGAGGAGGTTGTGCCTGGCACTTACAGGCTAGGAAACCTAGAAGGAGAACCTTTCACTAACCCGTGGAATGCTGACCATCTCAAGAGATATTACATATGATGTATAGAATTTTATGGAAATGTACTATCTTACTAAGAGGAGGTTATTAATTAAGATCAGTTTCCATATCAAGTTCTTATTTCGTTCTTTAGACCAAAAGTTTATTATGAGGCTAACCTCTTAGGTGATGACCTCAGAACCTCATAACATCACTCGGTGGTGACGAGGTCTGAGCTCAGACACCTGGGTTAGATGACCTCAGACCCTTAACATCATTAATTTGGTTATATTTATTATGAGGCTAACCTCTTAGGTGATGACCTCAGACCCTCATAACATCACTCGGTGGTGACGAGGTCTGAGCTCAGACACCTGGGTTAGATGACCTCAGACCCTTAACATCATTAATTTGGTGATATTTATTATGAGGCTAACCTCTTAGGTGATGACCTCAGACCCTCATAACATCACTCGGTGGTGACGAGGTCTGAGCTCAGACACCTGGGTTAGATGACCTCAGACCCTTAACATCATTAATTTGGTGACACATTATGAGGCTAACCTCTTAGGTGATGACCTCATACCCTCATAACATCACTCGGTGGTGACGAGGTCTGATCTCAAACACCTGGGTTAGATGACCTCAGACCCTTAACATCATTAACTTGGTGATATTTATTATGAGGCTAACCTCTTAGGTGATGACCTCAGACCATCATAACATCACTTGGTGGTGACGAGGTCTGAGCTCAGACACCTGGGTTAGATGACCTCAGACCCTAAACATCATTAATTTGGTGATATTTATTATGAGGCTAATCTCTTAGGTGATGACCTCAGACCCTCATAGCATCACTCGGTGGTGACGAGGTCTGAGCTTAGACACCTGGGTTAGATGACCTCAGACCCTTAACATCATTAATTTGGTGACACATTATGAGGCTAACCTCTTAGGTGATGACTTCAGACCCTCATAACATCACTCGGTGGTGACGAGGTCTGAGCTCATACACCTGGGTTAGATGACCTCAGACCCTTAACATCATTAATTTGGTGATATTTATTATGAGTCTAACCTCTTAGGTGATGACCTCAGACCCTCATAACATCACTCGGTGGTGACGAGGTCTGAGCTCAGACACCTGGGTTAGATGACCTCAGACCCTTAACATCATTAATTTGGTGATATTTATTATGAGGATAACCTCTTAGGTTATGACCTCAGACACTCATAACATCACTCGGTGGTGACGAGGACTGAGCTCAGACACCTGGGTTAGATGACCTCAGACCCTTAACATCATTAATTTGGTGATATTTATTATAAGGCTAACCTCTTAGGTGATGACCTCAGACCCTCATAACATCACTCGGTGGTGACGAGGTCTGAGCTCAGACACCTGGGTTAGATGACCTCAGACCCTTAACATTATTAATTTGGTGATATTTATTATGAGGCTAACCTCTTAGGTGATGACCTCAGACCCTCATAACATCACTCGGTGGTGATGAGGTCTGAGCTCAGACACCTGGGTTAGATGACCTCAGACCCTTAACATCATTAATTTGGTGATATTTATTATGAGGCTAACCTCTTAGGTTATGACCTCAGACCCTCATAACATCACTCGGTGGTGACGAGGTCTGAGCTCAGACACCTGGGTTAGATGACCTCAGACCCTTAACATCATTAATTTGGTGACACATTATGAGGCTAACCTCTTAGGTGATGACCTCAGACCCTCATAACATCACTCGGTGGTGACGAGGTCTGAGCTCAGACACCTGGGTTAGATGACCTCAGACCCTTAACATCATTAACTTGGTGATATTTATTATGAGGCTAACCTCTTAGGTGATGACCTCAGACCCTCATAACATCACTCGGTGGTGACGAGGTCTGAGCTCAGACACCTGGGTTAGATGACCTCAGACCCTTAACATCATTAATTTGGTGATATTTATTATGAGGCTAACCTCTTAGGTGATGACCTCAGACCCTCATAACATCACTCGGTAAAGACGAGGTCTTAGCTCAGACACCTGGGTTAGATGACCTCAGACCCTTAACATCATTAATTTGGTGATATTTATTATGAGGCTAACCTCTTAGCATTCAGAGGTCATATAGCATTCAGAGACATTCAGAGGTCAAAATAAAGGAAGAGATTGGCATTCAGTAAAAATAAGAGATTACAAATATTCATTACAAAGCACTGAGGTTACAAATTACAAGCTCAGTTACAAGTCAAAAATTATAAATTACAACTTAAAGGTCTGAGGGGGGAGCATTGACAGTATCGGCTGGGTTGACTTGATCAGCATTGGTCACCTCAGCCATATCATCAGCAGGGTCAGTCCCTCCGAGATCAGTCCTTTCAAGAGTAGCAGTCTGACCAGGGGCAGCAGCCTCGTCTTCTACCTCTTGCAGTGCCTGGGCAAACTGAGGGTCGGCGAAGCTGAGGCCCACAAAGTCGGAGGCCTTTATAGTGCCAACCTCCTTCTCTCTGACCTCGGCCCATTTGGTAGTGGCTTTGATACCTCTTTCGAGGTATTCAAAACCAAAACCTACGAACTCCTCAGAGACTTTGTAGTCAGAAATTATTCTCTCTGAGGCATCAGCAAGGGCAGCCTTCACAGCCGCGTTGACCTTCCTCTGCAGAGCATCATCCTTATCCTTCAGGGCCTTGGCGTGGATTTGGACGAGCGTAGAGATATCTTTTTCCAAACCCTGAGCCTTATTTTCAGAGGTCTGGACCTTATTCTCGGCATTCTGTAACTCTGACCTCAGACGGTCAACCTCGGCCTTCAGGGCGCTCTCGACCTTCTCAGCCTCCTGCCCCTTCTGAATGAGAGGCAATTTCCTCAGGGCCCAGTTAGATAGATGGTACATGGCAGTCACACCCTGCACAGATAATCAAGAGGTTAGAGGGGAGTAAAATCAGACGTTGCACTTGTATAATTATTGGCAAAAGGAAAAATGTCATAACTGGACGGCTCTGTGGAGGCCGAACTCCACCATCATGGAGGTGTCCATGGCCCTGTAAAAATGCTTGTCGACCTCGGTCATCATATTGGCAAGTGCGTCCATGGCCTGTCTGCTGTGGCCGACCACGCTATCGGTAAGTTTCAGCTGGTCCAGACGAGCCGACATGGTGTCGGCTGAGATGGGGATCGCAGCGTCTGAGGTCTTCTTTTGCCTTGAGGTCGGCCTCTGATCCTCAGAGGCCGGGGCCTCAGGGGCCCTCTTCTTGGACTTGGATGTTGAGGGAGCTGGAGGAGGAGCGTTCAAACCAGTCCTCTTTGCAAGTCTAGCCAAACTCGGAGCTGCCATCTCCCATAATTCGTCTGGGACACCTGGAGGTCTCTCTGCAAAAGTAAAAAGATAAGAGTCAGAAATCAAACATGAATGATCAAAGGTTAGACTTGGAACAAAAAGAAAAATCCTTACCAAAGTCAACAAGGGGACTTCCACCTAGGCTCGTCCCCGAGAGGTACTGAGGGGTCAGCAGATGTTCGAACTTCACGAACAGACCATGTGCCCCTTGGTCTTGCAGGGCCTTCACCTTTTTGCCGTTCTGAAGACTTAGGCCAGGATCGGCCCTGGCAGACATGGTGACCCTTAACACCATACCTGGTGGTGCTAATTCTTAGCATCATCAGCAAAAGTTGATGAAAGGATACCTTGAAAATGATCAGTGAACAAATTAAAATTTTCCACTGGATCAATAGTCCAATTACATGCCATGTCCTTGATTCTAAAAATATGGATTTTTTTCCTCTTACTATTAACCATGCCATTAAAGAGTTTTGAGTTTTCATCTCATTTTTTATACATTTAATCCCTGCCTTTTTCCTCCAGTATTCATGTTCAAGAGATAAACAATATTTGAGTTTAGCAACTGACTCTTTATGCTCCATGTTGGCTTACTTTGAGTAGTTAGACTCTAAGGCAACTTCCTTATGAAGAACCTCATCCTCAACATCTTTGGTGGCTTGAAAAATATTTTTTAATGTAGTACTGTTCCAAAGTGATAAGGCATATTTGGTAAAGTTTTTGGGCAAAACACTGATTGGATTACTAGTAAAACTAGTATTCCTAGCTTTCTCTACTACTGATTGAAAGTCTTTATGCTTTAACTGGAAGTTTTGGAACCTAAAACTTCTTTTAAAAAAATCATAGTGCTGAGTAAGGCTGAGAAGGAGAGGACTATGGTCAGAATTGGATATGTTCAAGTGAGTTACAACAGAAGAGATGAAGGTTTGACTCCATTGAAAATTACATATCACTTGATCCAATAAAACCTAGATTCCATTCATGCCCTCTCTGTGGTTACACCATGTAAATTTTGATCCTCTATAGTGAATTTCTGATAGGTTTTCTATGCTTATTTCATGAATAAATTTCAAGGATGCTTAAAAGTCAATCTCATTACCACCAAGTTTTTCTAAAGTAGAGGAAACAACATTAAAATCTCCACCAACAATTATAGGTAAAGGGATGTTTCATTGGTTGATGTTTCCTCCCATAAAAATTTTCTCTTATCTCTGTTGCATTTCCCATATACTTCTAATAGTTTAATTGGTGAGGAAAAAGGAGAATAATGAATTTTCAAGGTTAAAGATTGAGTAGAGTTATGTGTGAGAGAAATTTTCCAAGAATGCTGCCAAAGAATCCAAATGGAGCTATTATTATGGGAGAATCCATTTGAGAAGTTAAGCCTTAATATTAATTAATTAAGTTGTATCTCATCAATTTTTGGTTCCATGATGGCTACCACATAAATGTTACGGAGCTTGATTAACCTCTTGAGCCTTCTGACAGTAAGCATATTGCCTATACCTCTCATAT
Source organism: Sambucus nigra (assembly GCA_949130495.1). Lineage (NCBI taxonomy): Eukaryota > Viridiplantae > Streptophyta > Magnoliopsida > Dipsacales > Adoxaceae > Sambucus > Sambucus nigra. The sequence goes on along the minus strand of OX422208.1, from coordinate 384,108,915 downwards.
TCTAGAAGATAATTTTAATTGTTAAAATTGGGGAAAAAAGGAAGTTTGAGGAGGGATAATTTTACCTCTAGACATGGTTGTGGTTGAGGATTGTTCTAGGAATTGTTTGGATTGCTTATTCTTATTTTAAAGGGCATCATACACCTCTCTCAAGCAAGCAAATTTATTAGATAGGGCAATTGAGAAGTTTTTATATTATTCTTAAAGACCATGAGAAACATGTACACCTTCCTTCTCACCATCAAAGAGACTATTAGCGCTTCAATCAAGTGAGTGTTGAAGGGCTTGATCAAACAATGTCTAGGATAAAGGTTATTGGAATGTCACCAATTTTTAATAAGTATCATCAATTTTTTCTTATGAAGTTCAAACACCATAAAGGAAGATTGGACAGGCTTTTCAGAGTTATTAGATATTAGAGTAATTTCCCCCTCTTCATGAAAAGGAAGAACGACACTGTATCTAAGTTTTCATTTTCAAATTGGTTATCATCAGCTGTTAAGTCCAAATTTGAGCTTATCTCTACCCCTTTTTGGTTGATGGACTCATTAGTAAAAACTTCATTGGGTGTTGGCTTATTTATACTGGATTCCTCATGGTGAAAATTGGTTTGAGTTTTAGTTCATATTTGGGGTGGATTATTGATAGAGGTCACAACACCTCTATGTTTTGGAGTCATAATGTTTGTGGTACACTTCATCATTTTAGGAGCAGGCAAAGGGCCTTGATAAACCTTCCGAAAGTGTATATTAATATGACATTGTCTCTTACAAATTTTGCAAAAGAGAGGTACCTTTTCATACTCCACACTTTGCCAGAAACCAGAATCACCATTGCAAATCTATACCTTATGACGTAAGTGTTTGAGAAGATTAAATTCTACACATATTCGAACCAAACTAGGTCATAATAAACCAACAATGGAGTCATTGATTTTTAATGGAGATCCAATGAGTTGGGCTATAGAGAAGAGAGAAGTTTTCGAGAATAAATGGATAGGGTGATGATGAAGGGAGATCCATATAGGGGCCATTTAACAATACTCATTGGCCTTCAATCGAGGAGCCTATTTTAGGACCCGTATAGGGGACTTATGAGCATACCATTGGTTTCTAAGCTAAAGCATCAGGTAATCCACCTCACAGTGGAGTTTAATGAGGATGTGTGTAGCATTCAAAATTGAACTTTCAAACTAAAGAAAATTTAAAGGGGTCTGCTAGTATTTGAATATCTTAATTGGCGAATAATATTATTGATTCAACTATGTCTATGCATGGAGGTTATAAAGAAATAATTTGTTGGCTTATCTTCAAGGGTTGAAGGAACTGATTTATAAGCAAAAGGTAGAATGAGGTTAGATGGAGTGGTAACAGAAGGATCATGAGGCTTGGGGTTTGTGGATGGGGCATTCATAGTCGCCATTCCAAGGTTAAAGGAAGGTCAAAACGGATAGGAGATAAAACATCCAAGAAGTTCATAGGTTAAAATATCCGAGTTTTAGTTGACTAAAACTCATTTTCGTTTATTGATTGTCTAGGTTTAGTTGGCGGTTAAAAAGTTTAGCTAGCTTGTTTGATCTTGATCTTTCTTGGTTTGGAGATGATCATTAACTTGCTTGGTTGTTTGTATGTTTGAGCTTTGGACTTCTCATGGTTGAATGTTTGTATAACTAGTTGATGATAAACTTCACTTGAAGCTTGCGGGATGAACTTTACTAGGGTTCGATGATGCTTTGAATATTCATTATATTGCTTGTGATCTTTATTGTCTTGCTAGGACATGTTTGCATGGTTGCATGGATGGTATGTTCCTTGTAAAATAACTTGTAATGCATTGGGTGCTTATTTTATTCTCAAGTACATTAGAGAGGAGAAAGTGAAGTGTGATCTTATATTAACTGAATTGTCATTATACAAAATCCTTTTTGAGTGAAATACATTTTGTTTCACGATCTCTCCCTTTTTATGAAGATAGTACGATTGATATAGTTTGAGAATTTTTTTTATAATTCTCTCCCTTTTAATGAAACTTGGTTTTTGAAAAAATGATTTTCCGCCCCTTTATTGTAGCATCTTTTTCTCATATCATATTTCTCTCCCTTTATCATTATCGAAAGGGTGAGGTTACTTTTCTGATAACTTTCTTGATATTGAAAAAGTGATTCAATATGGAAATATTAGGAGGGAATATATTTTACTATCACAGGTCTTAAAAATCAAGGTAAACAGTGGGTCATGTTTGATACGAGGTGTATTCATGGAAGATGACATTTAATCATGCGACAATTTTATCATGATAAAATCTGTTATGTAGTGATTTTGAGTATGTAGTGAGGAGGACTTTTGAAAGTGTATTTTGTAAACATCTCGCGTAGTGGGTGTGTCCAAAAATGAGTTTTTTCATATATGGAATTATTGGTCTGTGTTGAAGTGAACTTTTTAATAATATAACATACATAGAATCATATGAGTGTAGTGGATTACTTTTGCATAAGTTTCTAAAATAATTTTGGAATTATGATGGCTAGGTCACATTGAATGATGTAATCCTATCGTTGGAACGAGAAAAGATGTTGGTGAGGTTGATTGTGGTATAAGCAGACTGAGTTATCACATCACATTTTTTGTATATGTTCCCATAAGGAGTGGTGTTAGAAGTTAACTTATTTGGTTCGATAATGTTGGCCTTGTTTTTTTATTATGGAATTTCACTTGTAGATTTTTGGTGGGATCATTTCTCTTAATTGAGTTTCTTCCTCGTATTAGTTTTTGTGGGCCCTATGGAAATGGTTTTTAATTATTATAATCTTTGGATTTTAAAATAAGTATTTGTTAGTTTCATCAAGTGTGATATATATGGATTCTTTGATGACATGGGTTCTTGTGTAGATAGGTTTGAGTATTTGTAAGTATACTAAGAAGATTCCTTCATGTGGATTTAGGATCATGTTTGCGAAAATTTTGAAATACCCAATGTATTATTTTCTTTCCTTCTCTAAATTTCATAAGGGGTATGGTTTAATTGCTTTTTATATTGTCGCGTTGTATGAAGTGTTCACATCTTGTGCCCAAAAGGTTATTCAAGAGATTTCATTATTTTTGTATACAAGGTGAAATAAATCTTCAATTTAGTTGAAATAAGGTGAAGTAAGGGTCATTTTTAGTTTCAACATTCTCAAGGATATTATTTCTAACAACATCCTTTATTTTTCAAATATTTCATAAGTTGTTACACCAGGTTTTGTGTTGTGTGTCTTTTTGATTTTTTGAAGCTCTTAATTTTCTTCGTTTCCATTTCATAGGATGCGCAAATAGTGTAGCAAATTTGTTAATCATTTAGAGTTCATTTTATGTAGTATAAGTTTTGTATACCAATCTTTTCATTGTGTTTCCTGATAGTGTGACAATTTATAAACTCATTAGTTATGATGAAATTGAGTATGTGTATTTTACTCTTACTTCATGTGTAGGTTATCTTGAGAATTTTTGTGAGATCAAGGGTGACACCCCGCCTAATTAAATACCGGGTGATCAGTCCTTTATTAAATTAAAATCAAGGTGAACGGTTGGTTCATTCTTATCATCATTATCGCAAAATAAATATTTTCAATTTAAACACCCTAAATAATTAAGCTAAGTGTCAAAACAATTTAAAGTCTTCATTTATTTAATTCCGTTGTAAAACCTTTTTTTTAAACATAATCAAATTTGAATAATACAAATGATAAAGATACCAATCATCCAACGAACCATGCCAACTAGATGATCAAATCCAAATAATTAACCACAAAACACAGATAATGTGAGAGATAAAATAATCCTAAATGAAAACAGAGTACTAAAATGATAGAATTATGAAATCCCTATCAAGTTTAAACAAGTATGGAAATAGGCGACACATGCCCTAAATAAAAGAGCTAAACAGAAGTCTGAGGAACCAAAGGAGGAAGCATCTACTGTAATGACCTGCAACTCCCACACAAACTACAACACGTCTAGTCAAATGATTCTACACCTGACGCCCCTGTGGCTGAGCACCTGTAATATATATATATATATATATATATATATATATATATATATATATATATATATATATATATATATATATATATATATATATATATATATATATATATATGTACACAAGAGAGAGAGAAAATGACAGAAAATGGGTCAGAGCCCGAGTGTAAAACAGTTTTAAAAATAGTTTAGCAAGTATTTAAAATGCTTACCAACTAACATAACCACCATGTTAGTACGCGACACTCTCTTGAGAATTCTCACCTCTCATCTAGTGTGCACGCCTACCGTACGACTAAATGCCTCATAAGTCTATCTAACTTATCTCCCGATGATTTTATTTCGAGAAGTCACAAGGCTATGATATTTAGTTTAGAGATCAATCTCTTCATGATTACTTATGTTACTTAATATATCTCAGTACCGTTATAAAGTTCCCGAATACTTATTATAAAATTTGGAGCATTTATTCAATACTTAACTACTTATACACATAGTAGAAGATTTCCATATATACATATACATATTAATCACTCATATAATATATATACTATCGACACCCCACATAAAATCTATGGTGCTATCATACTCTGCTATCAAGTCCCCGTATCACTCGTACTAACGGAAATACTAGTTCGAAATCACTCTCGAACTGCATTAACACAATACACACAAAATGGAGGCGAAGCATAGTTCCAAGTCACTAAGAGGTCAGCACATACCCCTTACATCTCTTAGGACCGTCTGACTATCATTCTTAGATAGCCTGTACCAAGGAATCCTATGTTCTAGGGTACAAGTCAATATCCTCTATAAAGGTCCCTTCGAGATAAGAGTGTCCCAGAATGGCAACCTCCGTGATAGCAAGTAGCGTGGGTATGATTATTCACAAATATAATATTTAGTATATGCACACAGTCGCACGACCATATATATAAATATTCACATTTTCCAATTAGGTTCGCCCATGACCCATAATAATTATTATTAACCGTACTTAGTATAATTATACCCAATTATCTCGTATAAAGGATTCGTCTCTTTTATTCTCAATTATAATCATTTCATACTTAATTATCATCTCTCGAAGAATTCTCTCTCACTAAATATAATTTCAGCAGGCTCACCCTCTCTAACCTACTGGTCTAAGTCATTTATAAACATCTCAATTCTGTAGCTAACGTGCGAACGATTTTCATTATGTGTTAAACCCCCCGTTAACCCTCGGTTTTATCCCATATAAAATATCATTCAACGGTATTCTACTTAGACCCTACTGGTCCTCTTTATGACCCATTATTCTCTTTAAATAATATTCAAGGGTTACTATGCATTTTATCCGGATTAAACGAAAAGGGGAAAAACATGCAGTTTTCCAGGAGGGATCGATCGATCGATCAGTCGATCGATCAACATTCTTGGGTCGATCGACTGATCAAGCAGTTCTTGCCCAGAAAACTGCAAATTCGACCTACGGGTTTCATCCAATAATTTCCTCCAAAACACCATTAATGATCCTCAAACTCCCAAACAAGTTTATGAAGGGTTACATATATCTATATACATGATTTCCTATGTGAAGCATGTACAAATTCATCAACAGTATCGAATTAAAGGGATAATTCATCATAATTATCAAGAAACCTAGTTTTTCATTAAATTTCCAATCTTCTAATTCTTTTTCCAGATTTCTCACTTCTAAATCAATACAATTTTGTGGGTCATCCTCTATATATGTTGAGATTTCCAGAATACACTTATTTCCTCTAAGGCATGTGATTTCAATTCCCTAAATCATCAATTTCTTCCACAAAAGATATATTCATCAATCCTATTCTGACATGGGAGAAATATTAAATAGAAAAATAGCAATATATATTCTTGCCTGGGATTTGAAGGTCTGATTTGTTGGTGATAAGGATATGGTTGCGTTCCTCATCTTACGATCTATGCCCCGGTGGTGTTAATCTTGAAAGAGGTGCTACGGTTTGTGATCAATTCTTGAAAAGCTCTCTACCTTTCTTCTCTAATGTCTGTTCTAAGTTTCTGTGATTGTTAACCCTAAAATCTAAACTCTAATAGCTGATGTAACTTAGGAAAATTCGTGGGTTTAATTACCTAAAAATACAAAATGACTATAATACCCTCCCGGGATGTCAATTAGGCCTAAAAATGCCCCGAGACCCCCCGAGTACACTTTTCTGACTATCTCGATCCTTCCGGAGACGTTGGCGTACTCAAAATGACCATACGGGTGACTTATAATTTATTCACTTTTATAATACTAATATTGTTCCGACACGACATAGGCGCGTCCCAACTTAATTTTCATAATTGTCATATTATTCACTCGTGACAATATTAATAAATTCAATCTCATATATTATTTTACTCATCTAGTAATATTCAATAAATTCCCAATAATTACTAACTCTCGTCACGCTTGTAAATATTTAAAATAAAATTCTGAATTAATATTAAATTAATAACTCAATTAAATTTAATAAATCCCCAATTTTAAAAGCCAGGTATTACATAGCTCGTACAAATTTATGGAAGTTGCAATGCCAGGGGTGTTTTGTGTGTACAATGGTTCAAGTGTAAGAGCTCATCATCCATTTTAAGTGTAAGCTGCATTTTCAATGATAATAGGTTTTTATCTTTTGTACTAGATAATAACTCCTTTTCATAAAATTTATCTTCCCCTTATATTTATAGAAGGAGAACTTTCAATCTCTTCCTTTGAATATCTAGCACAAACCTTTATGATAAGGAAGACTTAAATTATACTTTCTAAACTGTCTTTTCAAGAATGGTTTTTATTTCTGTTAGAGCTTTTTCCACTTACTTTCTTAAATCAAGTTGTTTCAAATTCTTAAATATTTCTCAATTTTCACCAACCAATTATTTTATTCAAATCCTTTTCTAATATTCTCTTGAAACATAGTGTCATCATAAATATCACTTTATCGACAATCTTTTCAAAATACATGTAATGTAGCTATTTGTATATTTCAACATTTAAGTTGTTGTATTTTCACCGTTTTTCACATTGCTGTATTGTTATCATTTTTTTAATCATGTGGTTATAAGTTGATATGTGATGAAGTTTTCAATGATCATTTTTATCAAACATGGTTATATTGTACACGTGGAATTGTGATTGCTAGATTGTGCTTGTGGTGTAGTGATTTTTAGAGGTTTTGTGCATAAGTTGTTATAGTTTTGGGTGCCGGAGGAACAACTAATTATTTGAGTATGAAGGATACATACTAATGATTTGGATATTTCTTTATATCCTTAGATCATGTATGTTTCTTCTTCATACATTTCATTTTTATCCATTCTGAACTAATTTTAGCTTTACTTGTGTATCTTTAAAACAATGTCCTTTTGGCATTCTTTGAGTACCTACAAAATATAAAGGACGAACATCCCTTTCAAGTGCGCTTTGGATTTTGGGTCCCTATTTATTAGTGAAGGAGTATGATGATCTTCATTGATTATACTCATGAACTTTTCTTTTCCTTATTTCACAAACATTAAATGTATGATTATTTTAACCGCATTATGTTCAGTGCGCATTAGATGAATGAGATTCACAATCAATGTATGCATGATCTTTCTTTTTGCAAATAATATAAAAATAATTTTCTAACTTTGGTTGTGCATGACATTTTTCAACAATATGATTTTTATTTTTGGAAGAAGCACAATAGACATCATTCTTGATGTTTTGGGTTTTTATGATATTACTTTTAGACTTTTCTTCTTTCTTTTCAAAAATCAATTCTTCATTTTCTTTTAAAAAATTTATCTTTAAGTTTGCATTTTCTTTTAGATATCCTATCCCTTCTTTATCGGACTCAATATTTTGTTGTTTAAGTAGTAGGTTCAAAGTGATTCTACTTGATTAAAATTTCTTTAGGGTTTGCTTTAAACATTTAACTTCTTCTTTTAATTTAACAAATTCAAACTGTGTCCCGTTATCATTTAATGCAAGCTTCTCATTTCTTCTTTTATTATTTCGTTTTCAATTTTAATATTTTTTCTTTCTTTTGCAATACTTTCAGCCTTATATTGCGTTTTCTTCTCATTTGATGTTAGTCTCTCATTCTTTTTTGCAATCATTTAATTCCAATAATGTATTTATCATTTTCTTTATTTGAATCCTCGTTTAAAAGGCAAAGGTTTCTACCCTTATTTTTTAAGACAACGTGTTCGTTATGCAAATTTTTATATCCACTCATGGCTTGATCATAAAACTTTTTTATTTTAATCAAAGCACGCATAATATAATTTTTAGAGAAACTTTTTAGATCTTAGGATTTATTGGAGTATGCTTTTCCCTTGATTCTTGCTGTGAACATAATGGAATTTCCATTTCCTCTTCGGATGATTAACCGAAAGATTCCTCGAATATTTCCACTTTTTTTTTTTTTTTTTTTTTTTTTTTTTTTTTTTCCGTTTGTATGTTTTATTTGTTTGATGGAATCAAAATCACTTTTTAGTGGAACTTCATTCAATAATTCTATCCCAAATATCGTTGGCTTCCGTTCAATATGATACTTTTTCTATAACAACATTATCTCAAGAAGACCGAAGAATAATCATATCTTTATTGTTTAATTCAAATACCTTTTTGTGGGTTAGTCTATCTAGTAAAGGTGATTTGTTATCACTTACTATTTTCAAAATATATTCCTCAATAGATTGGATAAGCCAAGAGGTTTTGGTTTTCCATGTTTAAAATTTTTCTATAAAAAATGGTGTTGATGCAAAAAATTAGACTACTTCTAATTATTTGATCACAGATAAATAAGTAAATAAGAGACACAAAATATTTTAAAGTGGTTTGGCTAAAGGGGAAAAGCCTACGTCCAATGGTGTATATTCGCTTGTGTTTCTTCAGTTATCTGTCATTTCGTATCTCCCCTGGATGTTGGGATTACAATGTATTTATAGCCCCTGGGGTGTACAAGAAGCGGAATATTAAAGGATGGAATGCCTTTATAACATAGACATCTACATCTGTACAACTTTCATAATGTATACAACTAGTGGCGCTTTATAACCCTTGTTGGTCAGTCTTCCGGGTGTTGGTCGGGCTTCTTTTGTATGCTGGTCGCCATTCTACACTGTTGGTCGACACTCTTGGATTCATTCTGATAAATAGGCCTTGATGACTAGGATTGATACCACGACGGATAACATATGTCTATTTCTGATTGGTCCACATAATAAATAATTTTTTGTATCAACAGAAGCCCCCAATATTTCATACTTGAGGCTTTTACAAGAGTATGGAATATTTAACTCTTAAAGTTGCTCGGGAAACAATTTTGAGTCTTGGTCGGCTACTGACTTCGAGTACTTGTAAATTTAGTGATTTGATTATCAGCTCATAATATTTATGGCCTTTTTGTAATTATCTATAGTTTTAACGAATCAATTTTGGGCAAATGTGTCTTTTCTGGATTTTGCCGCTAGCAGTTAAGTCGATGCTTTATTTAATCATTACCTTCATCAGTTTCAAGAAAACCTATAAGGGGCGGGAAAAGACACGATTGTCTCTTACCTCAAAATCTTATGAGTTTTTTGCTGTCATCTCTTTGTGCTCTCTGCTCGATCGTTTCACATGTTCTTCAGTTCTTGATGAATCCTTAAATCCTTGTAAGAATCTTTTCTCTTCCATTTTTCTTATTCTTCGAATATGGTTTATTCTGTAACCTCTTTAGAAGAATTAAAAAATGAATGGAATATCCCTTCGTAGGTAGAGTTAAAACTTCCTAGTCTTCCCACTGATCTTTTTTTCTTTGCCTGAGGGCCATTAGTCACCTTACATTTTCAATGCTGAGTGTGGGTTTACTTTTCCCGCAAAGCCATTTTGTCTTGAATTTTGTCACCACTTTGATATCTCTCCTGCTAGAATAAACCTCGACATTTGGAGAGTGGTTAATGGGATTTATTAATGAAACCATCTCAATGGTATCCATATAGGGATCCCAGGAATTATGTTTTGTTACAAATGGGTTACAAATGACACCACATATTATTTAAAAACTAGGGCAGTAAACAAAGCTTTAGTTTTTAATCTTCCTGACAAGAATAGAGATTAGTTTGATCATGGAGTAATCATTAAAATTTAACAACATGCTCCCATGACTTGAAATGCTGAGTATCTGGGGCCTAGGTGCCCATCAAATGGCAATAGGATTGGTTGCATTTATTTATCTATTTTTCTTTGCATATTCAGCTAAATGCTAATACTGTAAGAGTTGAAGTTCATCTAGGCCATTCACCAGAAAATTAGGGAGGAGCATACCAGATCAACCTCATATCTGTTGCAGTACTGGAATATTATTACTTCTTTCGTTACTCGCCCCACTGTTACTGTGCCTTCACCCCAGATTGATCTTGACCAAGTTACCATCTCCACATCCTCAGTCGCTGCATCTTGCAGTGATGAACTTGCTGTTGCTTTCCCCTCATCTATAGACTTAGATTTACCTCTTGCTGATGCTATGGGGGAGAGGAAGTTTCCCAACATTTTGGGAGATATTATTACTACTGGTTCCTTCAAGCCGGCTAATGATGGGGCCAAGAACAAAGAGGATACTGGGAAGAAGCCCCCATCTAATAAGGAGGATGCTGGAAAGAAGTTCCCAACTAAGAAAGATGATGGACGCCATCTCAAGCAGCTAAAAAGAGGGTTCCCTTCTAGGATGGCAGAAGGGTCTTCTGTCAACACTGGCCAAAAAAAGTTGGTTGATTTATCTGCGTCTGAATCACCAGTGGCCCTGGCTTGTGCAGACAACTAATAAAGTCTGGCATATTGCCACACCATAAGGGTTCCGCTTCTACAATGTCCCGATTAAAAGTTTCTGAAAGGGATGATCAAAGCCTGGCTATGGTAAGTACTACCCTCTCTTCTAATTTTTACTCATTTCTTTGCTACTCTTTACACTAACTTCCTCTTTTTTCTTGTTACAGTTCCTGATCGACTTCAATAACATGTTGGAGAAGGATGATGTTCTGCATTCTTCTGCAACTAAAGTTGAGGAGTCTTTTAACGAATTAAAAAAAATTAATGGCTGAGTCCCAATAAGCATTGGCTAATGAGCAGAAGAAGTGGGAGTCCAAAATAAAGACTGCTGAAGAGGCTGCTGCTGCTGCTGCTCAGGGGCAGGTTACCGATTTGCAAAAAAATTTGGATGCTAAAAAAGCCAAGGTTGTTACAGAGAAAACTAAAAGATCCAAGACTAAGGAATCTGCCTTCAACAAATGCTGGTATAAGGTCATTGGAGCTTCTTCTACGCAAATTAAATTTACAAAGAAAAATGCTTTAAGGATGGGTGATTGGCAGCCTTAGTGGAAGTCGAAACTCCCCAAGAATCTGAACTATTCCTCACACATGACCCAAGATCTCCTCCTAATATGGATGAGGAGATTGAAGATGATGGGGGATCAAGTGAATCTAATTTGGTGCTGGAATCTGCCATCCAACATCAAGTTACTGCAGTTAACTCCTCTGCTCCTTCAGCTGGTGGTCACCCTACCTTGCCTGCTCCTGCTTCCAATCCTATCGGGTTTATCTTAGATATGAAGAAGGTGTAGACCAATTGCCTGAGCAGCCTTTTGTTTTATTTTCTTTCGCAGTTGTAATTTTTTTTCTTTTATGCTGATGTACTTGTACTCAATTGTTTATCAATAAAAAGAACTTTTACTTCTAATTTGCTTATCTTTTATCCTTATTCCACATACTGTTGTTGATCGGAAACTTTTCTTGCTCTTAATAGTTCATGGATAAACTGGACCAATTCTCCACAGCTGGCATCGAGCTACTTAAGAGATGCAGTGAACTCTTCAAAGCTGGTCACCTATCTTTGACTGAGGAAAAGCTATCAAAGTTTCTCGGGAAAGATGTTTTAGATTAAGCTAAGGAAGCCTACCTTTATCTAAAATGCCTCCTTAATTAGGTAGTGGAAAATAACATGGCTTACTATGAAATGATTGAGGAACTGTAAGAGAATCATAAGGAATCCAAGGCCCTTTTGCATGATGATTACGAATAAAAATATCTAGCTTTAAGCGAAGGCTGTGGTTTTGAGAAGAAACTGGAGAAATATGCTTCCCATTTCAGAAGACAAGAGTTTTTGCTCAATCGTGAAATGGAAGAAGTTAGGGCTATTACTAAGTTGTTTGAGGAAGAGAACAATAATTTGAGGGATAAGTTGAATGCTCTGAAGACTTCCTCTTCTACTGCTATTACTAGTGATGAAGGGTTTTCATTCTTGGAGGTTAAAAATGCTAAGTTAAGGGAAGAAGTGGAGTTACTAAAAAAGATCAAATCTTCTTCCTCTTACTGAGAATGAGCTAAACCTGTCCGAGCTACTACAGATGAGGTAAAGACACGATAGACTCTTACAAATTAAGCTGCTCAATTGAAAGTAAGAAATAAAGCCCTTACTGAAATGTCCCAGAAGCTTCAAACATAATCCGAGCACCTTGTTACTCAGTCTACTCACTTACAAGCCAAAGATGGGGTGCTGAAGAAGTTGCAACACCAAGTCGATAGGAATACCATCCAATTCCATAAACAACCTAGGGAAATCTGGATAAAAGGGTATAATGAAGATTTAGGGCATTTAGATGAGCGGTTTAAACAAGCCCAGAATGAAGCCTGACGGTACTGAAGGTGGAGCAAAATAGTGCTTTCTAGAAATGGTATGATCCTGGGTTGTTAGACCTTGAAAATCGTCCCTTTAGGTTGGATGTTAATTGGAATCATGTAAATACAATTCCCTAGTGCCTGATTTCCAAGCATTTAGGGTACTATGGACTTCACAATGATATGGAAATTATTCATCCTCCTCATCTGTTAGATTGACCAAGCAGCAACAATAGAAGGATGCTCCAAGACTTTAACTTTATCAATTCTCCTTACACCTTAGAGGATCCTCCAACTGGTATGGAGCTAGTTTCTAAGGCTGAGGGAAAACATCCCTTAGAGTAATTTTCTACAATTCTGTTATGAATAAAATCATGTAATGATCATTAAATGAAAGAAATATATTTGATCAACTTGTCTCGTCAATCTTTGAATGTGACCTTTTTCGTTTTTCATTAGTTCTATTAACACCCTTAAGCATCAATTATCAATGAATACATATGTTATACTAGTATACTTAGATTAAAACCTAAATTTAGCACTAGTTACCCATGTGTCTCCATAGGTTCTACTAATGCACCTAAATTTTTAGACTGTCTGCATTAGTTACCAGTGGTGTGACTAGGCGTATGTGAAAATTGTGTCTATATTCCTCTGGAGGAATCTTCATAACGTTCTTCCTTCACTTTTCCCAGTAGGATAAAGATCTTGTTTTATCCTTATCTTTGTTGACCAAGCTTCGAGAGGGCTTAAGATCCTGTTATTTCGAGAAACTTCTTACCTGAGCCGACTAACATTTAATATCAATTATGTGGTTGTTACGATGGACCTATTCTGAGTGTCGACCAACAGTGTGGTGCAACTTTTGAAGTATTTCTAGCAACTTGATATTGTAGTGCATAGAACGAGTACTCCAAAAAAAATAGAAATGAAAGGAATCATCATTTTATTGATACTTAAAATTGATATTGAACTGAGTACAATTGATTACATCATTGTTAGTACTTTCTAAGGTGCTTGGCATATTGTTTTGATTAACCATAAATTCTTCCCATTTATCCCCTTAATTTAGAGGCTTTTATCGCACCGCAAAGTTTAATTCAAGTGGATTTATATCATATCTTTGATATTGACAAGTTCTAACGAGTACACCAAGTTTCGTGTATGTTTCATCTATTTCACAGGTGTTTAGTGATTTGATTCGAGTTCCGTACCAAAAGTTCCAAAGAAGAACAAGAAGGAAAGGTTTCTGCATCAGTTGGCAAGATAGAACCGAACCCAAGGAAAATAAAACGTACCGAATCCATGATGGGAAAGTCTCTGTAAAGGCTGAACACAACATAACCGAACCGAAATGGGGAGAAAACGAACCGATCCTACACCTGGAAAACTTCCTGTGAAGAGGAAACAAAATGGAATCGAACCGAAGTAGAGAAATAAAAAACCGATCCCCTGCTCGAATAACTCCTTGTAAAAGCTGCCAAAGATAGAATCGAACCGAACCCCTTAACAGTATTGGTTCCGTTCTTGATTTTTCAAAATTTTCCACTTGTAAAAATTAGAATCCTACTTGGTTCAAACTCTTTTATTTTGTAGATTATAAATTGTAATTCCTCCCAAACATAAGGAGGAGGCTTCTGTATCATTTGGGAAGCTCGGTAATCCCTTTTAGGGAAGAAGAACAATAAACCCTAGTTGCTTTCAGTTTTGTAATTCAAGTAATACCATTCTAATTCTTGTTTTACTGTAGTAATTTATTTTCTAATACCACCTTCATCTATTTCCATCTTCATTCAGTATTAAAAATGTTTTCTTTCATTCCAAACGTGTTATCTATAAGTTTTCATATGTCAGGCTAGATTTCTAAGGTCGGGATGCATGAACTCAACCTGATGTGGTAGTTGCATGTTTATAAAATTAATCCTCTAAAATTAATAATTTGATTATGACCGTATTACGCAAAAACACGACAATTGTAGATCTTTGGATCTCGTTTGCATCAGGGTAATCGAGATGCTTCAGAATGCAATTTGAGTGTAACTATCACAATACCGATTTACTCATCCTCTGATTAAGTATGGTACGGGCTTGAACCTCATATACGTAATGCTTGGGAGTACTAAATTATGGGTCTAATTAATCAATTAAATTTATGATTAGTTTTACACCATCAATACACTAGGGTTGAGGGATTGTATTCCCGTCCTGTTTTCTTCATCATATAATTCAAGTTTCAGTTCAATCATCATCAGTAATTTAGGTAATTTAGAATAATTTCATTCCATTCATACTTTGGTACATTAGATAAATATTTTCAAAATTGCATTTAGGTGTAGTCAATCCCCAAAACAGATCATCTTTTCATTTTTATTTAGAGTCAGAGTTAGGATTCCTTCATCTGTCGAACGTCGTTATAACTCTGTTGTCCAATTTCCCTGAGGATCGATACCCGACTTATCGAATTATTACTCGAGAAACATGCTTGCACTTGAGCCTAGAGAGTACGAATTTCTGAGACACATTCTTAGTCGCGTCAAGTTTTTGGCGCCGTTGCTGGGGACTTAGGATTAGATCAAGTCAATCTTAAACTTTGACCAAAAATTTCCGAAAATCCAAAAACATATAAAATTTGAAAATACACAAAAATATTCCTCCTCATCTCTCATAAGCCTGTTAATGAAAAATTTTGAACTCACTCTAACTCCCCATAATACTCCAACCCACATTCACAAAAACTCGATAGTTGAGTACGACCCCGATAGCCCTCACACTCCAAACGTTTCACAATTCTGGGTTCCATCTCCCACGCCTACACACACCCCGACATCCCTCTTAGGACACACCTTAGAGCGCGCTTCGAGTATACCCAATGAGGACACAGAGTCATCTAGTGAGAGAGCTATGTCACAACACGGTAGTTCAGCCGCCAGTGAGGAAGAGGCCCCGTACCTCCCTTTGAGATAAATCTTATATCCCGAGCGCACTATCACTCGGGGATGCATTGTACTCCCGTATAATGAAGGGAAATTTTGTTTTAAATATGGAATGATCCAATGCTCCCCCACTACCATGGGATGGAATCTGAAAAGCCATATCTCCACATCAGGGAATTTGAGGATGTGTGTGAAACCCTCAATGATCAAACTTGCACATAAGAGGTGATCTGCCTCAAACTCTTCCCATTCTCTATAAAAGATAAGGCTAAGACCTGGCTATGGTCTTTACGTCCAAGCTCGATTGCATCTTGGAATGAGTTGCAATCTAAATTTCTCAAGAAATTATTTCCACCACACCGAACGAACTCCATCAAGGCTCAAATTCAAACTTTTCAACAATTAGAAAATGAGTCATTCGATCGATGCTACGAGCGTTTCAATGAGTTAATTACTTTATTCCCCCATTAAGGATTTGATAAACTGCAAATCATTTCCTTCATCCATAATGGGCTGAACATTAATTCTAAGCAACTCGTTGAAACCATGTGCAATGGTCCATTTGTCGAATTAGACGCCCATGATGTTGAGCTTCACCTGAGGTATGTCGCCGAGACTACCCAATCATGGGATACATTTTACCCTAATGCTCAAAATCGAACTCAATTAGTGACCAACACTCCATCAACATCTGACCTATTTTATGTAGAGAAAAACTCTATAATGGACGGTCGACTCGATGTGCTTGAGAGACGAATGCGACAATTGTTGGAGAAATGTGTAGAAGGACCACCTGGATCCATCCCAAACCCTGTTGAGAAGGTGTGTATGATTTGTGAGGAGGGACATTCAACAGAGGAATGCTCGACGATATTCGCCTATAAAGTTATGCTTCAAAAACAAGTGAGTGGTATAGGAGGATTCAAGGGTAATTTCGGTGCACCTCACGGGAATTCTTACAACCCTTCGTGGAAAAACCATCCTGGTTTTAACTATGGGCAATAAAATGCAGCGATGAATCCTAATTCACATGTTGCCCCTCCTCCACCATCACACTTTCAACAAGCACCACACATGCAAGGACATGTGCAAGCACCACCACCTACAGGGACATATATCACTCCACCGCGGAGAAATCTCGAGGATACAATAAACCAATTTATCACGACCCAAAATGCAGCCACTACTAGACATGAACGCATGATCAACTACATAAATGCGACTATTTCAAAAATGCAATCCTCGTTGAGTATCCAAGAGAAGGGTAAGTTTCCTGCCCACCGCCAAAGACCTCCCTAAGGTTAAACTAGTGTTATATCCACACCCTATGACCATCCTGAGCAATGTAGCGCTATTACCACTCTACGTAGTGGGAGAGTAGTTGATTTATCACCTCCCCCACACGACGCAACCAAAGATAAAGAAATTTTGCACGGCAAGAAAGAGGCCGAATATGTCCCCTTGGAAGAGAGTGATAATGAAGACACTAGTGAACTCGAGGTAGTAGTGAAACCACCCATCGCAGCACCGTTTCCTCAAAGGCTGGTTTCTTCCCATAAAGGGAACCCCCGCGATGAAGTGCTAGACGTGCTAAAGCAAGTAAAGCTAAATTTACCTTTCCTCGATGCCATTAAGCAAATTCCAGCTTGTGCAAAAGTCATCAAAGACTTGTTAACAGTAAAGAGAAAGATGAAGGTAAAGAAAAACGTATTTTTAGCACAGAACGTGAGCTCCATTCTACTTAATGATCTCCTACCAAAATTCAAAGATCCCGGTGCACCCACCATTTCCTGCATCATTAGAGAAAATAAAATAAAAAGCCTTACTTGACTTGGGAGCAAGTGTCAATATCCTCCCTTACACCATCTATAGGCAACTTGATCTGGGCGACCTTAAGCCTACAAAGATCACTCTCCATTTAGCGGATCGAACCGTGAAGATCCCAAGAGGTGTAGTTGAGGATGTGATCGTCCAAGTTGACACTTTCTACTTTATGGTAGACTTTGTCATTTGGGACACGAAACCCTCCTTCGCTTCGAGCAATCATCTTCCCATCATTATTGGGTGCCCATTCTTAGCTACGGCTAGGGAAATTATCAATACTCGAAATTGGCAGATGCAACTCACTTTCGGGAATATGACCTTAGAGACTAACATCTTCCATATAGCCCAACATATGGGGGAAGAAGATGATCTTTATGAGGTGAGCTTAATCGACGAGATCGTAGAGGATTACTTTGAGGAAAATTATTGTGGAGATGCCCTAGGGACCTGCTTAGTGATTAGGCATATATTCTTCACATTTATCCCCTTAATTTCGATATTTGTATGATCTCGTGCATTGTAAATATCTTGTATTTGTCTTATATTTATGACACTAACCCTTTTTGGCAAGTATTTTGTATTTTGTGTATCTCTTATGTATTTTACAGGTATTTCATGCAAATTAGAGCGAAAGAAAATGCAAAACAGTGAAAGAAACAAAGAAATGGGGAGTTGAAGGGAATTTTCGTAATTTTAAATATATATTCCGAAGATGGGGAGAACTAGAAAGTTTAATATCTCTAAATTATAAGAACATTGGAAAAAACGTCACCCCAATCTGAGCTATAGTGAAGAAGTTATGGCCATTTGAAGTTGGAGATAGAAAGCCAAAGTTGAAATTAATTCTGGAAGCTAAAGAGTTTCAACTCTTGAAATTTCTTGTATAATTCTTTGTATTAGTTGTAAAACGTGGAGAGTCATGTGAAAAATAATATTTGGGTATATAAAAGCCAAGCCTAAGAGTAATAAAGGAGAGGAAGAGGGGGGAGTTCCTTTTGGCATGTAATTTCACATTTTTCTTTCCTTAGGATTTAGAAACCCTAGTTTGTAAGTTGAACAAGAGTTATCCAAGATTCAAGTTTCAAGTTCATATCTCCTTCTTCAATTCAAGTATTGCTAAGTTATACTTTCAATTTCTTTCTTATTGTAAGTTTAAATTACTCTTGTAGTTTAATTTTGTTTCTCAATTCAAGTTCCTTTTCAATGCATAATAGACCTATGACTTCCTGCACATCTAGAATTTTGTTTTCATTTAATAAAATCATGCCTAGCTAAGTTTTTAAGGGTTGGGATTCATGAACCCATCCCAATGTAAATTACTTATGTAGAAAATAGAATTTAAATTAAAAATTTGAAAGAATCGTGCGAGACAATTTTACAACCATTGTAGATCTTTTAATCTCTCTTGCCCTAGTTACTTGGGATGTTTAAGAATACGATGTGCGTATAACTATTTAGCACCGCTTTATATTTACCTTTGATTTCGTATGGTGCGAGATTAAACCTCATATACGTAATGCTTCAGAATGCAATTTTAGTGTAACTATCACAATACCAATTTACTCATCCTCTGATTAAGTATGGTGCGGGCTTGAACCTCATATACGTAATGCTTGGAAGTACTAAATTCTGGGTCTAATTAATCAATTAAATTTATGATTAGTTTTACACCGTAAATACACTAGGTTTGAGGGGTTGTATTCCCGTCCTGTTTTCTTCATCATATAATTCAAGTTTCAGTTCAATCATCATCAGTAATTTAGATAATTTAGAATAATTGCATTCCATTCAATCTTTGGTACATTAGATAAATATTTTCAAAATTGCATTTAGTTGTAGTGAATTCCCAAAAAAGATCATCTTTTCATTTTTCTTTAGAGTCAGAGTTAGAATTCCTTCGTCTGTCCAATGTCGTTACAACTCTTTTGTCCTATTTTCTTGAGGATCGATACCCGACTTATCGAATTATTACTTGAGAGACAGGCTTGCACTTGAGCCTAGAGAGTACGCATTTCTGAGACACATTCTTAGTCACGTCATCTTCTCCCCTTAAAGTCTCAATTTTGTAGGTTCCAGGTCGAACAACTACTAAAATACGGTATGGCCCATGCCAGTTGTACTCAAGTTTGTTATTCTTTTAGATAACCTTTTTTAGCACATAATCTCCTTCCTTTAGGTTGGTCGGCTTCATTCTCTTGTTATGGAAACGTGGCGTTCGTTGCTGGTAAGCAGCGTTTCTCAAAGCTGCATCTCCATGTATTTATGCCAACATATCCAAATCCAATCTTCGCATTAGATCACTTATAGGAGAGTTAAAGTTCAAAATTCTATGGGATAGAAGGCCCAGTTCAACAGGCATTACAATTTCAATTCTAAATGCCAGCATGTACGGGGATTCTCCAGTTACAGTCCTTGGGGTTGTTCGGTATGCCCACAGAACAGAATGTAACTCGTTGATCCAATTTTCGTTGGCATCATCAAGTCTTTTTTCTAACCCATTGAGAAGAGTTCTATTTGTAACTTCAGTTTGCACATTACTCTGAGGATGACCTTGAGCAGAATGTAGATTTTAGATATTGGACTGGGCATAGTAGGCAACAAATTCATTATTGTCAAATTGTGTTCCATGGTCGATGATAAAGGCATAGACTAGACCATATCTATAAATAATATTCTTCCAAATGAATTATTAGACCTTCTCATAAGGTATGTCTATCAAAGGTTCTGTCTCAACCCACTTGGTAAAGTAGTCCACAACAACAACCAGGTACTTGAATCATCCTCGGGTGGTCGACAATGGCCCGACTAAGTCTATATTTCAGATAGAAAATGGGCAAGGTGAAGTGATTGGGGTTAGAGCAGCTTGCGAAGTTTTACGAATGCCAGAATACTTCTGGCAGTTGTGACATTCTGGCAAAGGCTGCACAATTTGCTCGCATTATAGGCTAATAGTATCCCTATGCACTAATTCGCTAAAACAGTGTTCTTTCTTCTATGTGGGCTCCACAAGATCCTTCATGCACCTCCTGAATCAAGTCCGAAACCTCTAATGGGGGAACAAAACGTTGCAGGTTAACTGTCAACCCTCTCCTATACAAGACTCCTTTATTTAGCATATATTTGGCTGCTTTATACTTTAATTTTGTAGCTTTAATCATATCTGCTGGCAAAGTTCCTTCTTCAATAAATGCTTTGTTGGGATCCATCCAAGATGGCCACATGTCTATTTCAATAAAATTGATCATCAAATCTTCATATATAGTCTTATTGGCCAAAATATCAATAAAAATAGTTCACCAGATTTCGACTCTTGTTACTGAAGCTAGCCGAGCACGTGCGTCTGCTCGGGCGTTTTCCACCCTTGGAATTCTGCTCATTCAGACAACTAGCAATTTTGCTATTACCTCCAACGCTTTGCACAGGTATCTAGTTGTCAATTATCCTTTAGCACCGTACAAGTTTAATATTTGATTCACCACTAACTGAGAGTCACTCTGTGTCACAACTTTCTCGGCTTTCAGTGATTGGGCTAAACTTAACCCTACAATGAGAGCTTCATAATCCGCTTCGTTGTTTGAGGCTTGGAACTGGAATCATAAAGCATATTCAATATCTATCCAATTAGGATTGTTAAGTATTATACATGCTCCACTCCTAGTTGTGTAAGATGAGCCATCAACATATAGGTTCCATATTGGGAGATTATCGTCAAACGTTTGGTCTGTTAAATTCCCATAATGGAATATTTTTCTCCTTGCTTCATCGTACTTTTTGGATATCTCCTGTGTTCTGGAAAAGGAACCCGGTAAGTCAGCAATGGCTTCTTTATATTTTTCTTCTGATAAAAGTTCCTCAAAAGTTTGACCGTCATTAGCTCCTTTCGAACTATTTCCTCCTGATTTTTATTCGACCTGCTTATTTTGTTGCTCGGGAACCACGGGGTAAGTGAATTCAGCTATGAAATCTGCTACTTTTTGGCCTTTTAGATAAGACCTTAGTCCATAAATTATATCATATTGCCCCAATTCTACTACCTAGTACATTAATCTCCCAAACTTATCTGATTTGTGTAAAACCTACCTCAGAGGCATATCAGTGTATACTACTATCATATGGGCTTGAAAGTAAGCCTTCATTCATCTGGACACCTCAATCAATGCCAGTGCCAACTTCTCCAGGCAAGGGTACCTAGTTTTTGCTCCTGGAAAGCTTTACTGGTGTAGTAGACAGGTTTTTAAACTCCATTCTCTTCTCTAATCAACTCAGAACTTATGGTTGATTCAGAAATAACTAAGTACAAGTACAATTTCCCCCATAATTGGTCGGGAGGTGACCCCAAGTACTTTTTCAATTCCAGAAAAGCTCTCTCGCATTCTTTATTCCATTCAAAATTCTTTCTGAGCACTTTAAAGAATGGCAGGCACCTGACTATAGCTCAGGCCACAAATCTGTTCAGAACTGCTACTAGCGCATTTAGCCTTTGTACATCCTTCTTACAAGTGGGGGACTGCATCTTAATCAATGCCTTGATATTGCATGGATTTGATTCAATTCCCCTTTGATTTACTAAATACCCGAGGAACATTCCCTCCCGCACTCCAAACACACACTTGGTCGGGTTCAGTCTCATCTTGTGTTTCTCCAGTTGGTCGAAAGTCTAATTGAGGTTGAAAATATGATCAGATGCTTTCTTGCTCTTTTTCAACATGTCATCTACGTAATATTCCATATTTTTGCCTATTTTCCCCTCAAAGACTTTGTTCACCAACCTCTGGTAAGTAGAACCCTGCATTTTTTAGGCCAAATGGCATCACATTATAATAGTAAGTTCCTCAGGGAGTAATGAAAGAAGTGCTTTCTCTATCTTCAGACTTTATTTTAATCTGATTATATCCAGAGTAAGCATCCATGAAGCTTAACAATTTATATCCAGAAGTGGCATCAACAAGCTGATCAATTCGAGGCAAACAAAAATGATCATTTGAGCATGCTTTGTTCAAATTCGTGAAGGCTGCACATATTATCCACTTATAATTCTTCTTCTTGACCATAACTACATTGGCTAAACAATCTAGGTATTTTACTTCATCAATGAAAGCAGTTTTTTGTAGTTTTTCAACTTCCTCATGTATGGCTTGCTTCTTCTCGGTGCAGAACACTCTTCACCTCTGATTTACAGACTTAACTTCTTTATTGACATTGAGCTCATGGCAAATAAAGTTGTGATAAATCCTTGGCGTATATTCATGGCTCCATACGAACACATGCTGTCTTTATCTAAGGAAACTTACTAGTTCCTGTTTAAGAACAGGATCAAGTGTTATTCCTATTTGAGTGGTGGATTCTGTCTTGTCATTGTCCAACACAATGCTTTCTCTTGCCTCTACTATTTGGCCCTTCACCAATTCTATTTCCTCCCTTGGATCTAAGGTTTTAACCTCATATTCTTCGTCAGCTTTAGGGGTGTCCACTTGGTAAGTGGTGGTTTTCTTTTTTATTTCTTCTAGATCTTCCTGCTCGACAGATGAGTAGTAGCATTCATGAGCTACTTTTTGGTCGCCCTTTACAATGCCTACTCCAAAGTTGGCCAGAAACTTCAAATACTGATGGACTGTAGATGGTACGGTTTCAAACTTCTTCAACCCTACTCTTCCAATAATTATGTTATAGGCCGAATGAACATTTTTATCCATTATTAAGAAATGTATCTTCTCTGTTCGGCTGGATGGCCAAGTGCCGTTAAACATCTCCACCTTAATTGTTCCCAAAGGGAATACTTTCACACTAGAAAAACCTATTAAAGGTCGGTGGTAGGGCTCCAATTATCTAGGCTTAAAATCCATACTTTCAAAGCAATGATAGAACATAACATCTTCTGAGCTACCATTATCAATTAGTACTCTAGAAATAATGATATAATGCTTTGTCACTTTGATTAATAGAGGATCATTATGGGGGTACAATACTCCTGAGAGGTAATTTTTAGAGAAATTGATCACGAACTTATCTTTGTTGACCTTCCTCGGTCTATCTTCTTCAGCTAGATTGATTATCTGTATATATGAACAAGCTTGCGCCTTATTGAGGTAATCTTTCCTCTTCGCTATATGATCTACTCCTCCTGCATCTCCATTGTAATCACTTGACAATTAAAAGAACCAAAGCTAAGCATGAATGCCTCACGTTCTAGTTGCCCAGGCTTCTTGGATAGGTCGGGATAATTCTCATGGTTATCTTCGTGGGTTCTCTTTTTCTCGTCTCTGGACTTGCAAGGCGATTTTTACCTTTGTCGATCTCCTTCGTTGTTCTGCTTATCAACAAACTGGTTCAATTTGCCTCTTCAAATGAGAGTTTCAATTTCATTCTGCAGAGCAATACAATGATCTATCGTGTGACCGTGGTCTCTATAAAATTCACAGTATTTGAATTTATCCCTCTTGAGCTCCTTAACTTCTCAGGCCAATGTACATCTTTGTTATATTTAATTTCCTCCAAAACATAGTGAATATCCATTGTTAATGGAGTGTAATTGTTGTACTTATTGAGCCGGTCTATAATCCCTTTTTGTCTCGATTCCTTATGTTCCTTGGAATCTTTGTGCCACTTTTTATCAGTTTCGCTTTCTCCTTTTGTCCCAGAGCTTCGCTTACCTTCCATTGCCTCCTATGCATTCATGATCATGGATACCTTTGCCATTAACTCTGTCATTGTCTTTGGGGGACCTTTATCAAGTGTGTAGTATAGTTTCTCGAGGAGCAGTCCACTCATAAGAGCTGTTATAGCAGTCTTCTCCTCATAATCCATAACCTCCAATTTTTCCTCCCTTTTGTCTCACACTGAGCAAATAAGCTACCCTTTTTACTGGTTTGGCCCCAAAGCAAAAGTTGCTAATGAATAGCTCGGCCAACTGATTAAAGCTGGAAATTTACCCCCGAGGAAGGCTATTGTACTAGATTTGAGCAGGACTAGTAATTGTTCCGGAGAATGCTCCGCACCTCATCTCATCGAGGATGACATATATATCAACTGCTTCCTGATATTTCTCGATATGAAGGACATGGTCAGTCTTTCCATCATATTTGGGTGTAACCACAGGATATTTAAACTTTAAAGTTGTGGGAAAATCCACAATAGCTTGTATGAAAGGAGATCCTTTCACAAATCTTCTTTGTAAAGGGTTCCCGGCTTTAGCCATTTCTCCCAATCTATCCTCCAAGTGCTGGATGGAACCCTTCCATGAATTATTACTAACATCGGATCTATGTGTTACACCTTTTTCATTCCTACCAACTATTTGTGCTAAGCTTTCTTCCTGTGATTATTGCTTGGTGCGAGAAATTTGTCGAGCATCTAATCTAGATTGGGCTGAGCCTTCACTTTAATCGGTTGGTCATCGAGTAATCCTCAACAATGCACTGGGAACATTTTTGTTCCCTTTGGTCCTCAAATGGTCAGAAGGAGATGCCCGTCTAAGCCTTTCTAAGGCACTCAATCTTTCAGGAGTAAAAGACTGATCATCATAGGGCTCCGATGTTCTGAGAGACGAACTTGCTCCTGGGAGATATGAGGTATCTCTAGTAATTCTGGATTGGCTATGTCTACTGCTTCTTGGAGGAGGATGGGGCATATTTCTACGAGCAGGTAAGGAAGGTGACCTGGCTTGCAAGGTCTGTGCTAACTGCCTCATGGTATCTTGCATAGCCTCTTATCCTCTGGCGAGACTGGCTAGAATTCCAGTCCAATCATCAGGCGTTGGTGGAGCAGAAGGAACATACGGGATGCCATAATTTATGAGGCTTGATCCAAGAATATCAGCCATTTGAATGAATGAATGGATGAAAACAGATGGAAACACGTTCCCACAGATGGTGTCAATCTGTTGATGTAAAAAACTAAACTATTTCTAATTATTTGATCACAAATAAATAAGTAAATAAGATACACAAAAGATTTTAAAGTGGTTCGACTAAAGGGGAAAAGCCTACGTCCACTGGTGTATATTGTCTTGTATTTCTTCAGTTATCTCTCGTTTCGTGTCTCCCCTAGCTATAAGGATTACAATGTATTTATAGCCCCTGAGGGTGTACAAGAAATGTAATACTAAAGGATGAAATGCATTTATAACATAGATATTTACATATGTACAACGTTTATAATGTATACAACTAGTAGCGCTTTATAACCCTTGTTAGTCGGTCTTCCTGGTGTTGGTCGGGCTTCTTTTGTATGCTGGTCGGCATTCTACACTGTTGGTCAGCATTCTTGGATTCATTCTGATTAATAGGCTTTGCTAACTAGGTTAATTCCATGAAGGATAACACATGTCTATTTCTGATTGGTCCAAGTAATAGGATAATTTTTTGTATCAACAACTAGGCATATCATATCTTCCCCCCCAAAATTGTGAAATTCTTGTCATTTGTTTTTTATCTTTATAATCAACATATACTTTTTAAAATAAATATCTATAAGCTAGGCTCTGATACAAATTGTTGGCCCAAAAATATAACTTAGAGAAGGGGGTGGTTGAACCGGGTATATAGGTTTAATGGAAAATTTAAAACTTTATTAACTTTGTGTGAAGATTAATTGCAATATGATAAATCAATTTATAGGTTACTTTCTCTTATAAAAAAGTAAATAAACACAAATCACACGTATAATTCTCAAATGGGTTTTGGGATAAAGCTTTAGCACAAGTGGCTATTGGAGTTATAACTTTGATAAAGAGGGATTGGGGTTGGGGATTTTGATTTAAATGTTTTTGTGTAGCTTTGTCTTTAATAGAGTTTTGAGTTTAAAACTCTTAAATGGGGTTTCTTTATTTCTCTCCCTAAAAACTCAAGGATATAATTACACAAGCTAGAAGGTGGAACTTTACTCAAGAGGGTTGTTGTTGTAAGCTTGTGTGTTTTGTAATGGAAGTGGAAGGCTCTATTTATAGTGCCAGGAGGGAGCCGCAGGTTGAAAATGGTTAGGATATTAGGATACAATATTGGAAAGGTTTACCAAATAGAAATTTGATTTCTGACACTTGTATTCGACTAAAAGTGAGTTTTAGTCAACTAAAACTCCATCTGGTTTGTAGTAGGATAGGTTTAGTTGGTTGTTAAAAATTTTAGCTAGCTAAACTAGATTTAGTCGACTAAAACTAAGGTTTATTCCGAAGTTTAGGCAAAAAGGTGTTGGGTTTAGGGCCATGATTTTGTGAAGGTTTAGGGAGCTACTTAAGTTAGTTTTATGTGAGTAGGTTTTGAGAATATACAAAGTAAATCATGTTTCTTTACTTTTGTACAATAGTTCATAATGTACAATAAAAAACAGTGGAATGATCTCAAAGCCTTTTGAAAATTCTTCTACATTATTTGAGTCATGAAGTATTGCTTTAAGTGATGTTAAGATAATGATTGTTTGATCTTTATCTTTCTTGGTTTGGAGATGATCATGAACTTGCTTTGTTATTTTTATGGTTGAACTTTATAGTTGAGCTTTGAACTTTTCCTAGTTGAATGTTTGTATGATTGATTGATGATGAGCTTGAAGGTTGAGGGAGGAACTTTTCTTGGGTTTGATGATGCTCTGAATTTTCATTGTATAGTTTGGGATCTTCATTCTGTTTTTAGGGCATGTTTGCATAGTTACATGGATGGTATATTCCTTGTAATATATCTTATAATGTGTTGAGTGCTTATTTTAATCTCAAGTACATTAAAGAGAACATAGTGAAGTGTGATCTTATATTAATCATGTTGTCATGGTACAAAATCATTTTTAATTTCACAAACTTTATTATTTGATTGCCGTGGAAACGTAGGGGGATGGATTCCATTTTGGTTGTTGTGGATAAATTTACCAAGATCGCACACTTTTTTACTGTAAAGACCACGACCAATGCTGAACAGTTGCCTAAGATCTTTATCAAGAAAATTTTAAGACTCCCCAGAGTTCTTATTATCCCAATGTTTGACCATGACCCTAGATTCACATCGAGATTTTGGATCAGTTTGCAAAGGGTAATGGGACTGCAACACACTTTAGCATAATTTTCCTTCCATAGTCTGATGGACAACAAAAAGAACCAATCAACCCCTGGATATGTTAAGGTCTTGTGTTTTGGACTTTTGTAGAAGTAGGTAAGACCATATACCTTTATTATAATTTGTGTACAATAATAGATATCAAGAAATTATTAAGATGGTTCCTTATGTTGCCTTATATGGGAGAAGATGTTGCAACCCTTTGTGCTGGGATGAAGTAAAAGAAAGAAATTTTTTATGAACTGAGATAGTAGAGTAGGTCGCGACTAAGGTAAGACTTATTTGAGAAAGGCTACAGAGTGCTCAAAGTAGATAAAAATGTTGCGCTCATATAAAATGAATTGTGTGGATTTAGAGGTCGTGGGCCTTATATTCCTTAAGGTTTCCCTTTTCAAGGAAATTATGAATTTTGGGAAGGAAGTAAAGTTGAGACCATAGTATGTAGGACCATTTTAGATACTAGAGGGGATTGGGAAGTCTTCCTATAGACTTTACCAACCCCTATATTTGTCTCATGTACATAATGTCTTCCACATTTCAATGCTTAGGAACTATGTGAAAGACTGTAAACACATTATCAGTTGCGAATCCATTATAACCTGCGGAAATTTGAGTTATGTTAAGGCCTGAGTGGAAATATTTGAGAAAAAGAAAAAGAAGCTAAAGACAAAAATAATTTCTCTGCTCAAAGTAGTTTGGAGACTTCAGGCCGTCAAAGAATCCACTTGGGTGTTGGATTCAACCATAAAAAAGTTCCCATATTTATTCCAACATATGGATTAATTTATTATTTTTAATCTATTAAATTCCGAGGACATAATTTCCTCAGTTTGGGAGATTGTGATAACCCTAAAAAAATTAAAAGGCCACCACTATATAGGAGGCTATGACTATAAATGGAGTTTTGTGAAACGATCACGAGCTTAAAATTTAGGCTGCTAAGTTAATGTAAGGCCATAACCTTTTACTTGTACCTGAGGGGATTATGAGGGTTGATCATGTGAGAAGATAAAGTGGCCTAATGAGATCTTTATTGAGAGTCAAGTTTTGAGGGTTCTAGAAGCCTTTTTAGAGGTATTTTTTTAGAAAAGAGAGGATGTACGTGGTAACCCTAGGTTCCTTAACATTTTTTATAAATATCATCCCATGGAACACTGAACCCAATGCTGTTAGAACACCTAAATTTTCCAATTTAGAGAGAGTAAGATTTTATGAGAAGAGGAGGGTCTTTCGAATTAGAGTCCAAAGTTATTTACTGTTCACCAAAGGAGAGGTGTTTGAAGGTAGCAGTTGGTTACTATTCATCGAACCAAGTCCATTAAGGTAAGGGATTCGTCCCCAACTTATTCTTCCTAGTTAAAACCTTGGTTTCTATGAATTTCATTGAACGAGATAAGCTATTGTATTATATTTTGGGTTTTCTGGGTTTAGTCCATGGAGTTTTATTGTTTATTAATTTATGGTTTTAGAGGCAATTTTCATTTGTTGTTTATTGAAATTTTAGAGTTTTCTAGACTTGTAGGCCATGGAGATTTATTATTCATCTTGAATCCTTAATTTAAAGTTCTGCTATTAAGGTTTCTATTTGGAGATTAGAGTTTGAGGAAAGGGACTTGAGGATATTCTTATTAATCTTATGATATTTTGCTTAGGGTTTCAGCTTTAATACTTGAGGATTTGTGGTACGAGATATATATTGTTTAAAATAATTATTTTACTAAAATACCACACTATTTGAAGATCAGGAGTTCTAACTCCTTTTTTGAGTCCACGAACTTTTTAGTAATATTATATTGTGCCTAGTCGATTATTTGAGATGGGATTTTAATTCTAAGGCCACGACATGATTTGTCTAGGCTCATGCGTCATTGTCTTGAGAAGGCCTCCTGATTAGTGTTTGAGGTCAAAATAGTTAGCCCTAGGGAGATTGATTCTAGGTTAACTATGGGGATTTCATCACGTGAGAGCTCAGCCAAGGTTATGGTGTTAACAACAAACTACAGATAACTGATTCTTGAATTAGGCAGGAGAGGAGGTCACAACCTATGGCATGACTAGGTCAAAAGATACCCAAGATAATGTTGAGGATAATGAAATGTCCAAGGCTATAAATAATGGTCACGAACTATAGGGTGAACCACGGGAGATTGAGACTTGGGTGAAGCCGAGGTGAACCAATGTAGATTGAGCTGTGGGGAAAGCCGAGGAGTGGTGAAATAAGGGAGATTGAGCCTTAGGTCATCGGGGTAATATGAGGGATTGGTAAATAAAATTCTTTACTTCCCATTTGATTTTAGTTCATGTTATCATTATTTTTACTATTTTGCATAGCTTTGTTAGTATATTTATTACCTCTTCAAACACTAAAATTGATAGGCGACTAAAGAATTTTGAGTTAATCTTTGCTTGGTTATTTTATCTCGTCCATTATATATTCCTTGTTTCCTTAGGATAGAAGCCACAGAGATTATATAGGCCACAAAGGATGGTAGAGGTAGTGGAGGCTTGTTTGATTTAGAATGCTTTAAGATCGCCTATTTCGATATCACTCTTAGTTTCACTTATTCAACTTTTAAATTTTATGTGAAAGATTAAATGAGGAAAGATATTAGTGGAGGCTTGTATTAGAGAGTGTTGTGTTATTATCAATGGACATGGTGATTATTGAATGGTTCACTATGTTGTGCAATACTAAACTATGATTATAACTTGACAACTCTGATATAAGGTCGAGGCCTCTTAAAGGTCGTGACACAGTAAGTTTTCCCTGAGATTAAAGTTTTAAAAACTATAAGTGAGAATAAGTAATATAATACTGCATCCTAATAGGGAAAAGATGTGGGGCGTTACACCAGAGGTAACGATATTCGATTACATCGTGGTCTACGACCCCTCTATTTCGACCGCCACCCCAGTTCCAGGCAAGGCTGCAAAGGGTGTTTATCTTGGGGAGTCTTCTCCTATATATGTTATATCCACTGACTCTGGTGACGACCAGGAGGAGGAAGTAGAACAAAAGAGGGAAGGAGAATAATAAGAAGAAGAAGGGGAGGAAGAGGATCACGTTGCTAAACTAGATCCTCTATTTGATAATCTTGATCCTATTTTTTTGTAAGAAGAATCAACATTTATGGTCTTATTTAAGAAGAGGTTCAAGAATAGGAGAAATTTTAACTAGATGACTTCACCTTTCCCCTTTTTCCAGAAAATCTTAAAGATATGACTAATCTTTCAAGACGAATAGTGTATGTAGTGATCTTCAAGGCCAATCATCAAAATAGGGCGGCTAAGCCAATCGGGACGGCAAATGCATAATTTGAGATAAGAAGAGGGTAACTAGAAAGAGGACAAAGAAGTCTCCTATAATGTTTATGTCCTAGCCCCACCACCGACATCTAACCGACATGTGGTCATCCATTCGTAGCCACATAGTAGATAAAGGATGCCCCACCAACCACATCCAGGGTATATCCCTGGAATATTTCCTTCTCCCTAGAGCGCCTTCACAAGGAAAAGACCCTCCACAGTGTGCTGGTAAGTTTTGATTTTATTTCAAGACTTTCCACATTTCTTTTATCATGTATAATTATTGTTTAAGGTTATACAAGAGTTCATTAATGAAGCCGAGCATTTTGGAAAATGGAACAACATTTTTCTTGACAATAATAAAGTCGTGACTGAGAAGAATAAGGAGGAGACCAACCTCCAAAACAATGTAAAGGAGGAGATGGAGGCCAAAGATAAGTCTGTCGAAGAAACTGAGTGAACTTAGTAGGAGTTTGGCTGAGTTGATAGTGATCTAACTGAACTTAGAAATGACTACTTTTGAAAGACCTGGGAGAAGTTGATCCAACAATAAAAAAAATTCTTTCTAGATAAGAAGATGGAGGCCGACCCAGATAAGGACTACGAGGAAGGTTTTGAAGAAACCGTTCAAGATGTTTCTTCATAATTGGACTATCACAAGTCTATTGTATTCAACCGTGGTTGGGTAGATATTCTACAAAAGGGAAATGTCCCCGATGAGGATCTCGCATACTCCGAACACCCCCTTGGAAAAACCTTATATGTGTGGGGATGATGTCCCTGTGGCCCCTATTTCTGGGGATGGTCAGGCGTATTCAAACTCATGTGTCAGCAACCACCATCATTTGGAATGAATGACCGTGATCCCCACCATTCTCGAAGGTTGAAGCCAAGGGTATAATTCCACACATACCAAATAAAATCAATCATCAATGTTTTAAGCATAAAACACAAAAATATGAAAAGATGCATAAAATCTGAAAAAAGAATAAAACCTAACCTAGTCACTAACAAGGGCATTCACTACAAGTCTCACATCCTTAAGGAGAAAGACGTTAAGAGAAGCATAGAGAGAGGCCATCATCAAGCTCCCCAAGTCATACATGCACATCTCGAAGATGACCCAATTGAATGACAGGAACCATAAGTGGATGACATCTCCACTCATCGCCACCGTAAAGCCCCCTAGCAAAAGCAAGATAAACATTTGAGTCGCCTGCCTCACCTACTACCCATCCATAACATTTGTTCTCATTAACAACATGGTGTTTTTAAGCACCCACTCCTTCACCGACTCTCCAGAACCAATATGTCCGAAGTTTCGCAATGCCTTCTGGATTGTCACCTTAGTTAGGTGGAGTGATTTGTTCATCTCGACTTACTGCCCTCGAAGTATATCCCCATCAGCTAATGCATGTCAATCGGGGTGACTGTCATCTCTCCCACACCCAAATGCAATGTGTGGGTGGTATTCCACTATCGTTCGCTCGAGGCACATAACACCATTGTCGACCATGATGTTTCATTCAAAGACCTAGCCAGGTTATCGAACCCAACAACATCCACTATAAGCCTCACCCCTCAAGGAGTTTCTCCCATACCTTCTTTAACCTCGTCGTGCCCTGGGAGTGAACACTTGACAAAGTAATGACAGTTTACAAAATTCAACTAAAAAAGAATCAATCCCGACGAAAAAATAAAATTTAAAAATAAATATATAAATATAATATTAAAATAATAACATATCCTTCTGGTTCCTCACCCTCGAAGAGCGGTGGAGCTCAGGCTTACACAGAAGAATTCTTTCGTCATTCGCAGACTTGGCGTGATGATATGTGTTCTCCACCTCCTACCAGGATTGCCCCAACATGTCGCCATCCAATGTCGGCCCGATCGTCAATCTCAACAATGCTGTTATTAGCCATTTCTTCGGATTTTTTTTTAAAATCTCTTAGATTGGTCTTTTAAAGAGAGATATATTTTTCATTTGAGTTGTGAAGAAACAAACTTCCTCAACCCCATTTTACCTAAAAACCCTTAATTAAAGGTCAGCGAACGCTTTCGAGATCCGTTTGACTTTGCTCAACTATCAGACCCAAGAGTATCTCAACACACTTTTATAGAACTTTGAATCCCATTTCCAACGGGCCTGGTCATGCTCAAAATAGACATAAGATTTGCATTTTATGATTATTTTTCTAGAAAATCCGTTTTGGATTACCTATTGGCACCCTCCCCCCACCTGCAGGTAGGGGATGCTTTACTTGGTCGCCATGTTTGGAAGGCCTACCTATCGAAAGGATTAGGGCCATGACGGTCGACAGACCCCCCAGGGACAACCTTTCTTTTGTCCTTTTAAGGGTTTCCTATTTAAGGAACCTCTGAACTCATTTCTCAAGATCTTTTTCCTCTAAATCAGTGCGATAACCTTTCAATACATCTCTTTCAAAACATTCTTTTAACATTCCTTTACATCACCCACACCTCGCTTTTGTGACCCATTTTGTCACCATCAAAGTCATCTCACATCATTTTAAAAAGAAGAATCCAAGTTCTTAAGAAGGTCTAAAATCTCTCCATTCAAGCTTATTTAATTAATGTCATTTCCTAGACTTTTATTACTTTTAGCACATATTTCTATTTAATATCTATTTTCTTAACACTAATTATATTTTTATCATTTATATCCTCTTAAATTTAATTTTATAAAACTAAAAATCCAAAAGACGGTTTAGCTAATAAATTCCAAGTTATAGTTTCTTCCACTTTTCTACATTTTCACCACTTGTTCACACTTTTTCACAAGTTACAATTGAAAACTTTGTTTTGAATTTATGGGTTAGAACACAACTTTATTTTCTCTTTGAAATACATAAATTTTGATATCGATTCTAGCTACATAGGCATCCCAAGTTTAGCTTGGGATCCAGGTCCTCTGTTTTCCTTATTTTACTTTTCTCACTTAATTTTTACTAGTATTTTATATATGTATTGACTTATCTATTTTATTTTTTCCTGATTCCATTAGATATGTGTACTCACTTTTTCGAATTGAATCACGACATGGCATATCTTAATACTCTATCAATTATTATGTAAAATATCATCCTCTTTAGCTGTCCCATCAGACATTCATACTTGTTTGTTTATAATGAGTCAAAATCTGGTATACCACTAATATTCTAGTTATCTATATATGTTTTCCATTTGTTTTTAATATTACCCCTTATAATGATTCTTTCCAATCTTTTTCATGAATTGGACATGATGATTTCTCTCCTCGCTCACTTCTCACGACTTTATACACTTTCCACCCCACACCCATTATACACATGAACTACACATTTGAGGAGGAGAGCATTTTATAGCCCACTTCCCACTCCGTAATTTAGTCCATAAACCCATGATTTATTTGGTTTCGTATGAATTAATAGTATTTTTATGCCATCTATTTGGGGACGGCTGCATCTTTTTCTCGTTAAGTAAAATAGGTCGTTGGCTCTAATATCTACATTTGCACACCGTTGATGACAACCGCTTTTATATCCTTTGAGAGCCCACGAACGTCGCATGAGTGGAGAAAAGGGAATTCTCTTCCTTTGACCCCAATTTCACACAACCATTTTAGGGCGAACTCGTCATCCCCAATGGCCACAACATGTTTAGTTCTTAGGTGCATCCGTAAGAACTTTTAGTGGACAAGTGAACATGTGTGATTAGAAGTCAATGGATAATAGTTCCCTAAAATAGGAAACATACATAGTAACCATGTAAGTCTAGGTGTTAAGGTGTTAACCATATGGAAAAATTAGGTTTTAAGTATTGGGACTAGAGTCTAGATTGCCAAAAGGAAATGATAAGGCTCCACTTTGCCCTTTTAGTCTCGATGGGAACTAGCGTCATACTAATCAATGGTGTGTCATCGTATTTATATTATTACCAAACATGTTGTTACAACTTAGTGCGTCAACATTGTCATGAGGTTCATATAAGGAATACTCAAGATTTTAGTGTAGTATTAATGAGGTAGTGAGGTAATATGTGATTGAGTACTGACGTTTGCTTAAAGGGATGTGTTCCTCTTGATTATATGTATCCGTTTGGGAAAAAATAAAGTTTTCTCTATTCAAAAATTGATATTTTAGTAGAGACGTTACACTTTTAAAAACTTTGGTGTGTAAAGATTTGGATTTTGGTAATAAAAAGTGTCGTAATATTTGGTCAATAAGAAAAAAACAATAATGGCCTTAAGCATTTAGTCCTTACTAAACTAACGATAGTTCACTAATCGACTTAGTAAGTAAGTGTTAAACTCTAGCTTACTAATAGGTATCCTCTCAAGATTTTGACTTAAGATGGCTTGGTATTTTAAAAACTGTAGGTATAATTTGGATATTATTTTTGTAATATCAACTCAAAGGTTGATGTCGAATGGCCTTGGACCCGTGTCAGTTGGCACTGCTTTTGCATCGTGACGGTATATATAAGTTGGATTCTAATGAGGTTCTGAGGGAGTTTAAAAAGGTGTTTTAGTTGTAACTATGTAGACAAAGAACTATAAAGAGTGAGGTTTTATAACTTTCGAAAAAAGGGTAAAACACGTTAAAAATTTGATTTATTTGATTCCTCAAAACTCCTTGTCCCTATTTATGGGTGTATAGCTAGAGAGTGAGTGAGTTGTGTAGTGGGAGACTTATAACTAAATAAATTAAGTTTTTTTTTTGGTGGGGGGATTGAAGTAATATGATGTGGACTTTATGTAGAGAACAAAGTGAGAAAATAAAGTTTATAGAGGGAAAATGTATAGTTGTGTATAATAAATGTTCACTGATATACATATGTGTGACCTCGCCTGGACGAGACTCAACCTAACAATGTGCCCCCTCTTAGTGAAACAAAAAATCATCCTCATATAGTTCCACTTCATAATGAGACATATCAAACAATCTCGGCCTCCTAGACCCAATCAAGAGAACATCTACGGCTGTTCATGAAGGCTACTATTATGCATATAACCCGACATTTCCAAGTCTCGAACCCACCATATCGGTCCCATGCAATGTCATAAGGATGATGCCATTCTTAATATTTAGAGAACATGCATCACTCTAAGCCTCATCCCCTAGGAAGGCCACCTCGTTAGTCTCGAGCAGCCGATACCTCAGTAAGCCGACATCAGCAACTCAAGTGGAACATGTGGTTTTGACACCAATGGGACACATGGGAAAAACTATTATAGTGGATCAACCACACGTGAGGGGAATATTCACTCATCATGGAATACACATGCACATGACCACTGTGCTCTCTTATTTTCTTACTTATCCCCTTCACATAAGCTGCATGCTTGGGAGTGGTACTGCGCACCCAATAATATAAAAGGTTACATCATCATATTCATCAGGGATTGCAATTAAAAATCCCTATTATTACTCTGTTTAAATATCTTCATACAAAGAGAGCTTGTAAAATATTCATCAATGGCTTCCAACCATCTATTATAGTGGAATTAACATCTATTTGCACAGTGGATGTAGGACAAGGCTTACTTAAACATTGCATCTTCTCCATCTCTCATCTCATTTATTAGTTATATTCTCCTTATATTATTGTTCTTATTCACCATTGTTACACAATAATAGAATCTTGAGCTGCTTACTAATTTGAGGTGGTTATATCTCCGGTATCTTCATTTTTGGCATCGTCTATGGGAAGATATTATCTTCTACTTCTTCTTCTTCTTCTTCTTCTTCTTCTTCTTCTTCTTCTTCTTCTTCTTCTTCTTCTTCTTCTTCTTCTTCTTCTTCTTCTTCTTCTTCTTCTTCTTCGCTTGAGCACTCCTCTTTGCCTTTGGTGGTGATCCAGTTCCACTGCTGCTGGACTTGGATCACCACTAAAAGATCTTGGGTGATTTTTTAAGCTTTTCCTTAATCAAATAATTTTTAGTTCTGTTATTTCATCTCTTCTATCCTTATTTTTGGATCATAACCCCCTGAAATGGAAACTAACCCATCGTGTAATGATGGAGATGGGTCCATCCATCTGCTTCCAAAGTCCAAAATGACGAATGTGGCAATGACTTTGAAATTCCCGATGGCCAGTTAATAACAAACGCAATAGAAATTTATGGCCTTCAATCAAAGCACGATCGGTAGGATTCATGAGGATCTGGCGATAAATATAATGATGCCAGTGGCCAGAGAGGTGGTGGACATGGTGGAAGGGAGACTGAAAATCTGTCACTAAAGCCGTTTAATATAAAATTAAACTATTTAAGTAACTATGAACAGTTTTTTTAAGAAACTCTTTTCTTTAAAATCAAAACTAATTAATCACAAGACGTGTTTAAAAAATATGTACGAGATCTGTTCAAGATTTGATTAACAGGTTTAATAAATCAGTTTAAAAAACTTTAAACTCAGCACAACCAAGAATTAGATGAGGAGATGTAGAAAGATTAAGAACAAGGATTTTTTACGTGGTAAAACCTCACCCAACTGAGGAAACATCCACGACTCCCTCTACGGAGCAAACCAAAAATACCACTAAAACAAATTTTAACAGTTACAAACTATATAACAAACATGAATACAACTCAGACCTATATAAGTTTAGGAATGTACCGTCTGGTGTCCTTATAACTTCTCTGCAGTTCTGATTGTTGATGTTGCTCTCCCAGTTAGTTAACTTCCAATTTGTTCAAGTTCTTTACGTCGACTCTTGTTCTTAAGATCTTATTACCAACACTTTTAGTGTGGTAGGGTGATAGTATTTGTGGAGGTGCTTTCTAACACATGCATGCACACCCACTTATTTTATACAACCAGTCCTAACAAATTATATATAAGAACTATATGCTGTGATTTTTCTATTTCTCTCTTCTCACAAAACTTAACCTTATTTGACATTTACAATAATCCCAGAATCCACGGCTATCTTGTTCAGAAGACGTATCAAGATCTTAATCAATCTCAGGTTTTGAAAATATTTTTGAGATTGAAAATCACCAAGTGCGATTCCAAACTAGGTCAAAGGTCTTGTTTCAAGAGAACTAGAAACAGAAAAAATTATTGTTGATTTCAAAGTTAAAAACATTTATAGAAAAGAATCAACAATATATTTCTCAAGATGAGAAACAAAATATGTAAATCTAAGTGAAATGTAACATAAAGTACTCAGATCTAAAATTTCTATAAAGCAGAAACTTAGATCAAAAGAAAATGTTTAAGTTGGAAACAAGATCTAAGAACGAAGATGTGGCCATCCCCGCCGATCCCTGCCGCGGAAGGAGGAGGAATCCTTCGGGTCCGGCGCGTCCCCTCTCGGGAGAGCGCTTCGGCCGGCGTCGATTTTGTGAGGTGTAGAGATGTAGAGAGCTTCAGAGTCGCCAGTCTATTTTACTCAAAACAGACAAAAGAAAAAGGGAAAGCCACCGCTAAGGATGGCTTTCAAAGACATACTGGTGCGTGCGAAACCAAAATGATTCGAAAAGGATTCGGAGGCTTAGTTACGAAATGGGAAGGTGTTAGGCACCCATTTCGCCCTTTCGGTCTCTCATGGATATTTGCTATTTTCCTTTATGTTTCCCCCGTGAGATGTGTTCATGTGTATATATAGAATGGAGGTAGGAATCCTCGGCGTGTATCATGGAAAAGATAAAGTGAGTCATTCGTAGGAAGATATAAGGATAGTGTTAGAAAGATAAGATTTATGCGATTACCCCTACGTTGATCGTTATAAGGGAACGATAACGCACATGGAGTAATGCGTCACCAAAACTAAGTATACATATAATATGAGAAAAATGGATTTAGAGAAAATAGGAAATAAGAGAAAAAGTGAGAGAAAGGACTCGAGTCTCGGGGTTTACCCCGAAATGCCTACGTAACCTATAAAGGCATCAAAGTCCACGTAGTTCACATACAAGCAAAGGGGGTGGGGTTTATCCCATAAATCCAAATGTGGGATCTCTTATTTTGTAAGGGTGTGTGTGTGTGTAGAAAAGGTGTTTTAGTAGTGAGAAAAGTGTGGGAAAAAAGTGTGAGAATCCCTATTTGGAATTTATGAGCAAACCCTCTTTTTCTTATTTTTTTGGGTTTTTATTTATATGAAAATAAGAGATGTGCAATAATACTAGGTAAAAAGGTATATTAGGATGTGTGAGATGAGATGATAAAAAGTGCTAAATAATAGAAAACAAGTTATTGAGAATTTAAGAGAATTCAAGAGAAAGTTGAGGAAGTTGGAAGTTCTCGAAGATCTTGAGCTTGATTTTGGATGATGGAGAGTGATTAATTCACCAAATTTGATGAAAAAGATGATGGAAAGTGGAGGTGAAAAAGGGATTTGAGAGTAGAAATCACGCTGCCTTCGAGATAGGTTTCTGGGATTCTTTCAGAGAGATTTCTATCAGATCTCGGCTCTTTCCTGCAAATGAGGCAAAAGCCTACTTTTATAACCACAGGGGACTCCCGATTGGACCTGTCATGGCACTGCCTATCGGCAGGTGCCGATAGACAGGATCTGGGACCTGCCATTTGGCAGTGTGCCTCAGGCTTTTTCTGAAAATTGACCGCCGAGGGCAAACCGTTGGTCAGAATCGCGCACGGGGCATACCGTTGGAAAGGTAATTCAGAGACCTTATAAAGTACTTTGGAACGCTCCCGAGTTCGAGAGTTGACTTTGGGTCAAATGTGGCTTGGAAGCGTTTGTCGGTCCATTGGACGGGGAATTGCGCGGACGCAAATGGTGCGTTCGTTCACATGGTAAGTCCGAATCGCGCACGGAGCATACCGTTGGAAAGGTTAGGAGATTTACTTCGACATTACAAAGAGTTTGACCCGGTTTGGAGAGTTGACTTTGGTCAACCGGGCCTGAGAAGCGCTCGGTGGCTTCTCGGAGTCAAACGGATCGTTCGTCCACATGGAAAGTCAGAATTGCGTACAAGACGGACCGTTGGAAAGGGTATTCAGTGACCTTCGAAGATTCATTCAGCCTCGGTCGAGCTGAAGAGTTGAATTAGTTCAAACAAAGCTCGGGAGCGCCCGGTGGCCTCTGGGTCAGGTTTCGGACGCAAACGGCGCGTTCGTCCTCATGGTAAGTCAAAAACGTGCACGGGGTAGACCGTTGGAAAGGGTATTCAGTGCCATTCGAGGATTCATTGAGTCTCGGTCAAGAAGAGGAGTTTAACTTTTGGGCCAAACTGAGCCGGGGGGTGCTCGATGGCTTTTAGGTCAGTACTCGGGACGTGACCTGGGTTTATAATGATGAAGGGAGGTGCTAGGAACATAAGGAGAGTTGAGGGGGTAACAGAATGGGGTGTCTACTGGAACAAATGATAGCCGTCGATTAGATACCGCATGATGCTTTTGAGGGAGTATGACCGATTCAGAGGGTCGAGGTCGATTCTGAGGACCTAAGAAGTATACTGGAGATGATCAATTCGGAGGATCGAGGTCAGTTCTGAGGACCTAAGGAGATGAGGATGACCAATTCAGTGGGTCGGGGCCAATTCTGACCCAAGAGTGGTGACGACCGAGGACCGAGGTCAATTCTGACCTAACTAGGGTGACGATCCAAGATCGGGGTCAATTTTGACCCAAGAGTGATGACGATCAAGGACCGAGGTCAATTCTGACCTAACTATGGTGACGATCCAAGACCGAGGCCAATTCTGACCCAAGAGTGGTGACGACCGAGGACCGAGGTCAATTCTGACCTAACTAGGGTGACAATCCAAGACCGGGGCCAATTCTGACCCAATAGTGGTGATGATCGAGGACCGAGGTCAATTCTGACCTAACTAGGGTGACGATCCAAGATCGGGGCCAATTCTGACCCAAGAGTGGTGACGACCGAGGACCGAGGTCAATTCTAACCTAACTATGGTGACGATCCAAGACCGGGGCCAATTCTGACCCAAGAGTAGTGACGACCGAGGACCGAGGACAATTCTGACCTAACTATGGTGACGATCTAAGACCGGGTCCAATTCTGACCCAAGAGTGGTGATGACCGAGGACCGAAGTCAATTCTGACCTAACTAGGGTGACGATCCAAGATCGGGGCCAATTCTGACCCAAGAGTGATGATGACCGAGGACCGAGGTCAATTCTGACCTAACTAGGGTGACGATCCAAGACCGGGGCCAATTCTGACCCAAGAGTGGTGATGACAGAGGACCGAGTTCAATTCTGACCTAACTAGGGTGAAGATCCGAGATCGGGGCCAATTTTGACCCAAGAGTGGTGACGACCGAGGACCGAGGTCAATTTTGACCTAACTATGGCGACGATCCAAGATCGGGGCCAATTCTAACCCAAGAGTGGTGACGACCGAGGATCGAGGTCAATTATGACCTAACTAGGGTGACGATCCAAGATCGGGGCCAATTCTGACCCAAGAGTGGTGACGACTGAGGACCGAGGTCAATTCTGACCTAACTATGGTGACGATCCAAGACCGGGGCCAATTATGACCCAAGAGTTTGTATTTTGATTCTGCTGGAGAAAGAGCTTTGTGATTCTGATTTGAGCTGGGGAGCTGATAGTTGGGAGAAGCTTTATAGGAGTCCTAGCGAGGGGGAGCAACCTACTTTGAGTATCGTGAGAAAATTTCGTTGGGGAAGTGATCAGATGATCCTTAGGGATTTTTCGGAGCTTGGCCGGGAGAAATCTTAGCTTTTGGGGATTTCGCTGGGGAAAAAGGGGTTTCGCTCGAGGGATAAGAATTGGATTTGAAATTCCGCTGGGGAACGATGAACAAGTCGGGGAAAATTTGGATTGTCCTTTGGGAGAGATCGCTCAGGGCGAGTGGTTCTTCGAATTTTTGCTGGGAAAAATACCATGTGATAGTGTACCGATGGTTGTAAAGTCTGATGAGGAGGTGATTAGGTGGTCCGGGCGTCTTGCCCGAGAGATCAAACGCTTGGATTTTTAGGGCT
Organism: Sambucus nigra; assembly: GCA_949130495.1. NCBI lineage: Eukaryota > Viridiplantae > Streptophyta > Magnoliopsida > Dipsacales > Adoxaceae > Sambucus > Sambucus nigra. Next base: position 384,067,180 of record OX422208.1, on the reverse strand, counting down.
TCGTTGGGGAAAATGGGGTGTCGCTCGAAGGAGTGCAAAATTTCTTTGATGAAATCGTCCTAAATCCTTCTGTGATTTTTAGGAATTTTTTGGGGATTTTTCGAGGCTTCCTGGTATTTTCTGGGAATTTCTGTACGAAATTTAAAGGTGGGTGCCGGTCGGCATAGGATGAGAGGTGCCATTCGGCAAAGGCACGAACTTTTGGGCTGCCTCGGGAAAGTGAAGAGACAGTGTCGACCGGTATGGTGAGGTGGGTTACCGATCAACATGGAGTTTGGCCTCCTATATAATGGGGGCGAATCCCCTTCATTTTTCACAGCCTCTTGACTTCTCTCTTTCTGCGATTTCTCTCTGCGGATCATTCTATCATTCCGATCTTTAAGAAATGGCCGCCTTTGTGAGCACCGTAGTCCACCGGGAGTGGTTGACCGTTGATGACTGGGCGAATGTGGATTGGAGGGACAAGGTGCCTCTTGCTTTGGGGAATGAGAATGCCTTTGATGCATTCGAGCCGGTTATGGACGAGCGAACCTTACTGCGGGAGCCATCGCAACATCGCTCTTCGAGAGTGATTCCTGGTGGTTATGTAAGTAACTTGACCTTTGGTATTCCGTTCTTTTTGGGAGATTTTTCTTTATTTCTTAACTTTTGACTGAATTTTTCCTTTTGCCAGTTTGATATCTCTTTGAAGAATATGCGTGCCCGCGGGACGACGGGGCTTAAGGATGTTTGGGAGCATCTTCCACCCGTGGTGTGTTGGATGGTATCATCAACGGGTTTTAGGAGGTTGGCGGCTGCGCTAGATGAGACGCCTCGCTCGACAGCAGTCTTGTGTGCCTTGGGGGAGAGGTGGTGGGACACTACCCAAACTTTTCATTTTGGCTTCGGGGAGATGACAGTGACTCCCATAGATGTGCATAAACTTCTGGGGCTGGATTGTGACGGGGAGCAGATAGAGGTGGACCGCTCTTTGCGGGTGAGGCCGGAGGCGGTGTATGCGGCAATCGGTGATGTGAGGAGGATAGTTTCTGGAGATTCCATCCGTCTGTCCTTGCTGAAGGATGTTCTGCTGAGCAGGGTGACTGATGTGGAGGACGGCTGCAAGTGAGGCAGATGGCCCAGTTATTCATTTTGTTAGTGCTGGGAGGTTTTATGGTGGCGTCGAGCGGCGACGTCGTCCATTTGTGGGTTTTGCCATACTTGAGGATGTTTTCGAACATCCCTTTCTATGATTGGGGGAGTCTAACCTTGGCGACCCTTTATTCTTCTCTGGATGCGTTCAGCCGGTGCTGCCGGCAAACTTTTACTGGAGCCACGTATCTCCTTGAGGTATTCTTTTCTTTGCGCATTTTCATTTCATGCATTCGCATTTTCCTTTCATGCATTCGCATTTTCCTTATTGGTCTCTCTTCGCTTGTGAATTCAGACGTGGTTTTATGAGGTGATTGGGTGCAACACCCCACTGATTTCTCTGAAGGACGACACTGTTGGGGACTTCTGTCGCCTGTACCGGTGGTGTAAGGCCAACCGGCAGTCGAAGGGATCTCTCTCCCTAGAGGCGGTGCGTCAGGTCTTGAATGATCTGACGAGTGGTAGGGTAAGGTTCTTTCCATTTCAGCCTTAGTTTTTTTTTTCACCTTCTGATTTTGTATTGACTTATGCCTGCTTGGGGATTTTCAGGTGACCTTTTATCCTTGGGGGACCGCCATTCAGGATACGGGGGTGATTGGGGTGAATGCGCAGATGAGGCGTTTGTTGGCGTATGAGTTCTGCCATTCCTGGTACCTCGGAGAGAGGGTGATTCGTCAGATTGCTGAGGAGGAGGTGGTGGTACCTCCTGCGCAACCTCTTACTTCTATGAGGCGGGAGCGACAGTTGCTAGAGGATGAGAGGATCACGGCGATGATCGGCGAGTCTTATGTGTTGTATGCTGATACGGCCGCACCGTATGACTATATGGACTTTGTGACGAGCTGGTTAATGGCGTCCAGTATTCATGATGCCTTGTCTTTCCCTCCTGCTGGTTCGAGTCGGGCGGTGGGGTCTTCCCACAGTGGTGGTGGTCCGTCGGCACCTGCGGTGGCGGCGACTTCGGAGGTCCCTTTTGTTCGGCTGCATACTCCTTTGTACAACATTCGGCGGGCTGATGGAGGGATAGTACCAATGCTGCACCATCCCCTTGCGATGGATCCGGAGGAGCTGGGTTTGACAGATGAGGTTCTTTGTCCTGCGATAAGCTTTTAGGTCCCTTTTCCTCTTTTTGATTTCTTTTTTCTTGATACTGATTTGTCATTTTCCTTGCAGCAAATCCGAGTGTCGACCACTTGGCTGAGGGACATCAGAGATTGGATATCATCGGTGACTGCCCACATTCGGGATGCTGTTCCTGTTCCTTCTTGTTTGGTTCCGTCAACCTCGTCTGGGGGAGACTCTGGCTCGGGTAGCGGGGGCGCATCGTCTCGCCGTAGGTGAGGAGAGCGCGTCGTAGGGGTGGAAGTTCTTGAGAGAGGGGGACAGAGAGAGAAAGTGTGGGTTCGGGCTGAGTCCCGTTGTTTTTGGCTTTTTATTTCCTGCAAAATGATATAACACAGAAAATAATATCTATGCAATGCAATGGAATTTTTTATTATCTCTTTATTATCCTGATGAATGAATGTATGCACATGCTCTTTTTAACTTTGTTGCTGAGACCATAAAAAATGAATATTTTTAGAATTTTTTGAAGCAAAGTTACTTTATTCAAAACGGGGAATCCCATAAGGAGGGAACAGGATTCTTGAAATTCTTTTGAGAATATCAATTTATTTTTATGGAGTTTTCTGATTTGACAAAAGAGGAAAGGAGGAAATTTTCCAAAAATGGGGGGTTGCCGATCGGCAAGCACCCTGGCCTGCCTATCGGCAGTTCAGTCCAGTCCCATCATTTGAAGGCTTTGATTGGTACCCTCTTCAGCTTTTTGTACCTTGCGGGGTAGGATACCCTCCGATTTCTGCAGGTATTATGTCCCTTGTGAGGATTTTTAAGTATAAAAAGGGAGGAGGGTGGAGTGTTTTCCTCACACCCTTTTGCATTCTTCACACCCCCCCATCGTTTGGTCTAGTGAGATGGCTCTCCCTGGTAGCATTGATTTTGTCAACTACCTCGAAGCCTTGGAAGCTATGTGCTCTTATAATGTCGACTATGATGCCTTTAACATGCACCGAGTTTCCTTGTGGCGCAATCGGCCCTTTGAGTGGAATATGCTGACAGCGGCAGTACAATTCTGGTATCTCGAAGACCATGTATTTGGCTTTGGGTTGGAAGAAGTTTGTCCTACCTATGAGGAATTTTCTTCCATGCTAGGTGTGAATCCTAGAGTTACTGTGGCTTTGCCCGAATTTTTCCGTTCTCCTAGGGATTTATTGGCCGGGCTTCTTCATATCTCGCCTTCGGCGGCCAGGTCATTGGTTTCTGAAGGATTGATCTCCCTCCCGGTGGTGTTGTAGTCCGTGCATTTGCGGGAAGTAAGTGATGCTGGCTATGTAGGAGCTGTTGTTCTGGGCTTAGTTTCAAAATTGCTGTTGGTGACCGGGGAAGTACGCGTGGACCCACAACTTGCAGCCATTACCTCATGGATGTCATACCGTCGCAATCCTGCGGTGGTGATATTAGTGGAGACTCTGAATGGCCTGGATGTTTGGAGAGAATGTCGTTCTAACTTTTTGAAGGGTAGCCCGGTGATGCTATTCATGTGGTTTTCTGAAATATTTCGCTTGTCAACTCCACCAGAATATCCTTTATCGGTTGTACCCAACTTCTTTTCACGTAACTTCATCCGCATAGGCCTGTATGTTGAGAACTGGGAGAATTGGTTTGTGGAGCATGGGGCTCGTGGATTGTATTGGTCAGTGCCTTGGTGGGGGAAATTATAGCCTGTTATGGAGCTAGGAGAATATTCATATGTGCCGTTGGTTGGTCTCAGGCAGACCTCTTTTTATTTCCCTTGACGACTTTTGCGTCAATTTGGCTGGGCACAGGTCGTGCCCCCTCGGACCTCGAATTTCTTTCCAGTAGAAGATTTGACTGAGCGCCTGCGTCTGTTGCTTGGATCTCTGTGGGAAAATCGGCGTCCGTCGACCCGTCCCTCTCAGTCCGTTGGGAAGGTTTGACATGTCCCCAAAGATTATATGAAGTGGTTATGGAGAAACGTAGTCAGCAAGATGTTGGCAGTAGAGACTGGTCAGAGGTGGTTTATTTTATCTGACTCCATGGAAGGGGGTGTTGTGGTCTTTTCGAAGATGGTTAAGGCTCATCGATCCATGGAGTGTCTTGGACACTCTATTCAGGCGGGGGAAACTTGGGGTCCTCAGGATGTAGATGATGAGGGTGCAGGCTCTTCGGGTAGCTGTGGGTAGGACTCCTGGGGAGTTTATTTATGTAACAGATGTGGGGGATTTTGTTTGGTTTTTATGGTAGTAGGGGGGAAGGGAGTTATCCGCTCCTTTTTCTTATGCAATATGTACTGTATTTTCTTATTAATGAAATAAACAAGTTTCTGATCATCCAGCTGTGCCTTTCGATGAATTTTTCATTTTGAATTATCTATACCAATCGCTAAGGCATACATAATCCTTTTGTTCAAGTATATGTTTAGAATGAACTTCCGTTCTCGGAGGTAAGAAAAGAAAGGTATTTTGTGAAAAATAAGGGGCCGTGCTCATGTGAGGAGTATGAGATGCCTACGTACCTCTGGGGTTTTTAAAAAAAAGTTCTCATCTATTTAAAAATAGCTTTTACATAGGATCAGGCCCACATAGTTCTGGGTAGAGGGAAATGAATATTTTTTTTTAGAACAGAAGGGGGATGAGAAGAGTCATAGCGTGCCGATATTTCGGAATAGGGGTAGAATTTCTTGAGACGGTCCAGATTAACTGGACGAGCCATCTCTTCGCCATCCAGGTCAGTGAGCATGGCGGCACCGCCGGACAAGATCTTCTTCACAATGTAAGGGCCACTCCAATTGGGCTTGAATTTTCCTCTGGGGTCCCAATGGGTTCTATTATCTCTTTGAGGACCAAATCTCCTTCCTGGACACCGCGGTCCTTGACTCTCTTGTTGAATGATCGCGCTATCTGGCGATGATACCCCTGTATGGGGTATAGTGATTTTAACCTTCTTTTATCTAGGAGGGCTAACTCCTCAAGACGGCTTTGGCACCAGTCTTCTTCACTAACCTTGCTTTCAAGCATGACGCATAACGAGGATATTTCCAGCTCCACAGGTAGGACCGCTTCCATGCCGTAGACCAGGGAGTAAGGGGTAGCCCCGGTAGAAGCTCGGATTGAGGTTCGATACCCCAGAGGGCGTATGGGATCCGGTCGGCCCAATCCCTATAACTTTCGGTCATCTTACTGATGATGGCTTTGAGGTTTTTGTTGGCGGCTTCAACCGCACAATTGGTCTGAGGTTGGTAGGGAGAAGATTTGTGTTTCTGTTAACCACTTTCTTGACTTCTGCCTCGAAGTGCAAACCGTTATCTGACACTAGCTCGTGCGGGACCCCATATCGGCAGATGATGTTCTTCTTGATGAATTTGGCTACCTTCTTGGCATTTAATACTGCGTATGACTCATCTTCGACCCATTTGGTGAAGTAATCGATGGCGACCAGGATGAACTCATGCCCATTTGACACTTTTGGCGTAACCTTCCCTATGATGTCGATACCCCAGGTGGAGAATGGCTAGGGAGAAGTCATGTTGTATAACTCCCGTGGAGGTAGGTGTTGGAGGTTGGAGAACTGTTGGCATTTAGGGCATCTCCGAACATAGGCGGTGCAATCTTAGGCCATGGTGGTCCAATAGTAGCCCCGTCGGATGATCTTCTTGGCAAGCATGTGACCATTCATGTGGGGCCCGCATTCCCCACTGTGGATTTCTTGCATTATCCTTTCAATATCGGCCCATGCGATACAGTGTAAATGAGTTCCATCGAAATTCCTCTTGAGTAGTGCTTTATGACATATGATGTATTGAGTGGCCAGCCTTCGGAGGGTAGCTCGGTCGTTCTTGTTGGAACCCTCGGGATACCTACCGTACCTGAGGAGGTACCAGATATCATAGTACCAGTAATTGGTTAGTTCAGGGTCTTCTGAGGTGGCAAGCTTAATGTGGTAGCAATGAGTAGGTTTGTATTGCTTTTGAACTAGGAAGGGGGTCATTGTTATTCCCTCAGGCATGTCGACCATGGAGACCAAAGTAGCGAGAGCATCGGCTAGGTTATTCCTTGCTCGGGGTAGGTAATGGAAGGTGATATCTTGAAATTGGGAGGCCAACTCTTCTAATTGGACATGAAAGGGGCGAAGCTTTTCATCCTTGACTTTCCATTTTCTGAGCACTTGATTGATGATAAGGGCAGAATCCTCGTAGACATCAAGGTGTTGAATACCCTTTTTGAGAGCAACCTTGAGGCCTACTGAGCATGCCTCGTATTCTGTCATGTTGTTGGTGTAAGGGAAATCCTATTTTATGGCCATGGGAGTATGAGAGTCATCTGGGGAGACCAGAAGTATCCCAATGCCATATCCCTTTTTATTGGCAGCTCCATCGAAGAACATTTTCCATCGGTGGCAGTCCTGAGTGGTGCAGAGGGCATTTTCATCTGGGAATTCGGAGATCCAAACATCTGCTTCTTCCATAGGGTAGTCAGTGAGGTAGTCGGAGATGGCTCTTCCTTTAACGTCTTTCTGCGTAACGTACACGATATCGAACTCGGTTAGGAGCATTAACCATCGGGCCATTCGGCTGGACAAAGCGGGTTTTTCGAGCAGGTATTTGATGGGATCCATTCGGGATATAAGTTTGATGGGGAAGGCGAGTATGTAGTGACGCAACCTTTGGGTGACCCAAACAAGCGCGACGCATGTTTTTTCCAAAGCAGTGTAGTTGACCTCGTACCCGGCCAATTTGCGACTAGCATAATAGAAGGCTCTTTCTTTGCGGGAGTCCTCAAGGTATTGGGCTAGTAAAGACTCAACTGCAGTCGGTTATGGTTAGGTATAGGAGCAAAGGGAGACCAGGCTGTGGTGTCATGAGAACTGGAGGTTGGGTTAGGTATTGTTTGATTCGGTCAAAAGCTTCTTGGCAGGCCTCGTTCCAAACCTTAGTGGAATCTTTTCGGAGGAGCTTGAAGATTGCTTCACAGATGGAGGTTAACTGGCCGATGAACCGGCTGATATATTGTAACTTTCCAAGGAAACCTCGGACTTCTTTGTCTGTTCGGGGAGGTGGCATCTCAAGTATGGCTTTCAGTTTGGCGGGATCTGCTTCTATCCCCCTCTTACTGACCATGAATCCTAAGAGTTTTCCCTTTGTAACGCCGAAGACGCATTTTTGCGGATTAAGTCGCATCTGATACTGTCGCAGTCGTTCGAAGAACTTTCGGAGAGCGGGAACATGACCTTCTCTGGTTTTGGACTTGATAATCATATCATCCACATAGACCTCGACTTCTTTGTGAATTAAATCATGCAGGATTGTTGTGGTGGCCCTTTGGTAGGTAGACCTAGCATTCTTGAGACCGAATGGCATGACGGTGTAACAAAAGGTTCCCCATGGGGTGATGAATGCGGTTTTCTCTTGATGATCGGGGTGCATCTTGATCTGGTTGTATCCGGCAAACCCGTCGATGAATGACTTGAGAGCATGACTGGCTGTGTTATCAATGATCATGTCGATGTTGGGTAACGGATAATCATCCTTCGGAGAGGCTTTGTTCAAATCTCGGTAATCCACACACATTCGAACCTTTCCTCCTGCTTTCGGTACATGCACAATGTTGGCCAGCCACGTGGGATATTCGATTACTCGAATGAAACCCACGTTTACTGTTTGATCATCTCTTCTTTGACCTTGAGCGACCATTCGGTGCGGAGTTTCCTCAATTTTTATTTAATGGGCCTGGCATCTGGGAGAGTGGGGATCTCGTGCTGAGCTATTTAGGGATCAATACCGGGCATGCCATCATAGGACTATGCGAAGACATCCACTAACTCTTTTAGCAATTCCTCGAGTTGTGCGCGCTCATGCTCGTCAAGGGTGGCCCCTATCCCAATCTCGCGCAGTTGGCTACTAGAACCGAGATTAATAACAACAGTCTCTTCTTCATCAACTGGAACGCGGTTATGTTATTTATTATTAACCTTATTTAGATCAGTTAAGAATTGTTCATTTGCAAAATCATCATCATCAAAAGTTTGATTAGAATCTACACAATTAATGTAAGGCACAACAAGATACTCAAAATCTTCGTTTATTTCATTGATAGGAAATACAACATTGAGAAACTCATCAAAAGAGGTCTCGATTACATTTGAGCAAGGATGGACAACAGTAGAAGAAATAGGGTAAACATTGGGGTTAGGTGGGATTTCAAGAGGTAAAACTGGCGCAGCATGCCAGTTAAGGAGAGGTGTATCAATAGCTTTGATCAGATGAGAGGGATCCAGTGATGTAGTGCCTGAATGAAACATACAGAGTGTCAGCCCCAGCATCTGCAGGTTGAAGGAATCTTCAGAGTCGTCCTCCTCATTCTCTTTAGTATATTTGATAAGCGGTTGCGCCGGGTATTGGTAACTTTCGGCCCATGGGTAGCTATCTTCGAAGAAGATCTCCATTCCAGGCTTCATCTTCTTATCTATATGGTCATACCACGGTTCTGGAAAACCGCAAAAGGGGAAATCCTCGCCCTCTTTGATGAATCGTCCATTTAAAGAATCTCCCGAGATAGTACGGACGAAGTCTAACCTTCTCTTTAATCGAGTCTGGCGGATCATTCTGAGTTCTGATTCTGATGGTTGATATCCCAAGCTGCAAGGAGGGAAATCTTTCTTCAGTTTGACGGGCTCAAGTATCCCCTGCTGCCTTTGTCCTAGCCCCAGTCCGGGCATGGAGTGCATGTTTCTGAACATCTGAATCACAATGACATTGCCATGAGGGTCATATTCTGGACAGACCCTTTCTTTGAAACCGTCCCCTGCCGGGAGTAGGTATGGTTCAACTCGGAAACCTGATAGGGCATATCATTTGAACCATGCTGTATTTCGAGAATTGGACTACTGGTGCTTGCACCCTCGGCGTTACCGTCGTCACCCAGGATGGTGATGACTCGCCCATCGGCGAAGAACTTCAATTTCTGATGGAGTGAGGAAGACACACCCTTTATACTGTGGATCCAGGGGCGTCCTAGCAACAGGTTGAAACAAGCTGGGATGTCTATGACTTAGAATTCAACGACAGGGTTTATAGGTCCAACCCCTATTATAAGTTTTATGGATCCCATCACCTCATGATGGGTATTATCGTAGGCACGCACAACAACGGATGTTGGAGCGAGGTCGCTTTCTTTCAGGCCCAAACACTTGAAGGTTCTCAATGGGAAGACATTCAAAGCGGATCCGTTATCAATGAGAGAAAGTGGTACGGCCCTTCCCATAACTTCGATGGAAATATTGAGTGCATGATTGTGATTTGGCCCAATTTTGGGGATTTCTTCTTCAGAAAAGGATAGCATTCGGGTAGAGGTCAAGGATCCGACCAGGTTCACCGCTTCTTCTGGTGTGGTAGTGGAAGGAACTATGGGTCCAGTGAGCAATTTGATCAAAGTATTTTTGTGTAGCTGGGAAGACATGAAAAGCCCCCATAGAGTGATGTTAGCTTGAGTTTTCTTCAGTTGATCGAGGATCTTGCTTTCCTCAATGGTCATCTCTGGCATAGGAAGGTTTTCAATGCCCTTCCCGTTGTCATTTGGTGGTAGTGAGCTTGGAACTTGGTAATGTCTCCCAGATCTGGTCATGTGATTTACTAAAGAGGGGAAAAACTTAAATCCAGTTTCCTCATTAATTTTAGGTTGTTCTTCCACCTTATCTATTTCTCCGGGGAGTTCTTCAAATGATATCATCCCACATAAGTCGGATACTGGGCCAGTTCTTTCTGAAACTTGTTCTTCGCTCGAATCTTCGAATTCTTTCCCCCATCCGGTGGCAACAATTCTATTTTCCCTTGTGAAGTCAATGCATTCCATAACCTCAACGGCTTCTTCATATAGGTCTTCCCATTCTGTGGGGATGTGTAAGGGCGAAGGGACCAGGCGCCCTTGTAGCTTCAAAGTGTCCAGTAACTCAGTGATACTGCAAATGCTGTTGGTTTGCCGGAATGCTTCCGACATAATCTGGACAACATTATCCAAGTTGACTTTGTCGGTTGGTACCACCCATCTATCTAATTCTCGGGCCCATTTCCGTGCTTCCAAAAACAACGCACTGAACCTCTGGCAGTCGATAATCATTTGTGAGGGCAATTTCAGCTCAAACTCTAGGAGTTGGTTCAACACATCTGATAATTCCATACTTCTACTTTCAGAACGGGTACGGACAATGATGCACACTCTGGTAAGGAGTGACAGTGCTTGATCAGCGAAGCTAGTAGGGTGTAGGAGGAAATATTGGCAAATTAGAAGAGGTTTAGAGGGGGTAATTTGAGTTGATGGATCGAAATTCGGGTTTTCTTCTAAGAAGATGGCATTGGTGTGATTTGGGAGGGGGTTATGAGTAGTGTTTGGCTTAAGATTGGCCGGTGGGGCAATGGTACCCCGATCAATGAGATTTTGGATTATGTTCCGAAGGTGGAAGCATTGGTCGGTGGTATGGCCAGCTGTTTGGTGAAAGGCGCAATGAGCATCGGTCTTGAAGTTTCTGGGAAGTAGATTGGGTAATGGACGTGGACCCAAGGGTTTTATAAGATTTCGGCTTAACAGGGCTTGGTAGACTTTATAGAGGGGAGCATGAAGCTCGGTGTATTCCCTTCGGATGGGAGTAGGTCGACTTTCTGGTGCCCATGATGTGGTTGGTTGAGAGATGTTGTTGATGGTTGAGACTGTAGCATTGGCAGGCTTGTCATATTTTCTACGGGTGAACTGTCTGGACACCTTCTTCGGTTCAACTTCTATTTTGGCAAGACCTTCTTCGATTTCTACTCCCGCTTCTCTGAGAGCTCGAAAATGGGGGTAGTACTGTCCTCCCATGGTTGCTCGGACATGGGGCAAGAAATTCTTCTTCACTATGCTGACTTGTTCTTCTTCAGACGGCCGATTGGTTATGGTAGCCACTTTTTCCCTCCATCGGGCTATAAAGTTACTGACTGATTCTCCGGAGTTCTGTTTGAGCAACCCTAAATCACGACGGGTGACCTCAAGCTCTTCATTGTATTTGTACTCCGACATGAATTCTCGGGCTACATCCTCCCAGCTACGGATTCTTGATTCCTCAAGAGATAAAAACCATCGGAGGGCACTGTCCTTCAAAGTTTGTTGAAACAGTTGGGCCATTACTTCTTCGGAAGCCCCTAGCAGAGTCATGGAACGATGATAACTGCGAAGATGAAAAATTGGGGGACCACTCCCCCCGAACTTCTCAATATTTAGCATCTTGAACTTCTCGGGTAACCTTGCTTTTGGATAAGGAGACATATGGGTGTAGTCAATGTAATTTCCAGAGATCCTGACTTGGTCAAACTTCTTGGTGAGCATCTTAAGATCCTCTTTGACCTTGTTCAACTCCTCCTCTTTGGATCGGCGACCACAGGCAGGTTAGCCACAGGCTGGGAAATGTTTGGCATCGGAAGCTGGGAAGGCGGCGGCCCATTGGCAGGAGGGGCACGTGGAGCGTGCTGATATTCTTTCAGGACCCAGATGGGCTCGGGGTGGACCCATAGCACGAGGGAACAGGGCCTCGGGCTCTTGAGGAATAGGACCTTGGTTTCGTTGCATTTCTCGACCTCAGCTTGGAGGTTGTCAATCTTGGCCACGAGCTGAGCTGGGACTGTCGGCAGATCTGGTTGTATGACTGGTGCTTGATCTGCATTCTCCAAGGAAAATGGATGGATATTCCCATGCTTTATTTCATGCTTAGTAGTATTACCTAATCCTCTTAACATACCTAAAAATTTGCATAAAAATACAAATTAAGACTCATGCATTTTGCAAACTACATCACATGATCACTACATTTTGACAAAAAATTGTCCCTTATCGGGGAGTCATTTTTTCACAGGTTTTTGGTTTTGTAGCGAATAGTTAACCTAAGAGATATAATTCCCACCGTCCATTGGCCTAGTACCTTCGATGTATATCTAACGGTTCTCACCGCATCGTACCACTGAACCAAACTCATGACGGGAGGTATATAATAAAAATTCATTCACGTATATCGAGTATATTAAATTCTCTCTCACACATACCGTCACCATAAGGTATAGTGTGAGGCAATTAATGTACAATGAGTTATATCAAATGGCTTTTTCACACGTACCGATAAATGATTTTCCTTATAGGCAAGAGGTATATCATGAAAGTTATGCCAGGGGGAACCCTTACACTAACCTCCTAATACATAAACCTCATATAGGCATCTACCCTAAGAGAATCATACTTTGTTTTCCAATTTTAATTCGAAACTCTACGAAAATTTTGGGTCGTCTTACTGCCTAAATTTTGTGTTATTTCGCTCGTTTTTAAAATAGGACCTTGGCTGGGAGTCTGAAAACAAGTCATACCATGTCTTTATTATGTACCCAGTCTTTTCCCGGACTCGGGTCCTCTCTGACATTTCACTTTCACCCTAGGCCAAACATAACACAAGTGAAACCTAATAATAACAACTACACTGGGGAATTTTCCTTCCTCCCCTTTTCAAAAATACTAAAAATATTTCCTTCATTTTTCAAAAAATATACAATACCAAAAATATTTTCTTTTTTTCTCAAAATACCAAAGATATTATTTTTCTAATAAAAATAAAGAAATTTCCCCTAGGTGCGATCGCACTCTTTGGCCTGGCTCTTTATTGGCTCAAATTTGCTATCAAGCCATACTATAGTTCCACCCTCATCATATTTCGCATAAACTGGTAAATACTAATGGAGAACCCTGATTAAAATGTCAATGTTTAGCCAGATCTGATGGAAGTACTTGCTCAGTACAAAGATCGATAATCTACATGCAAAATTTCCAAACGATACAGTGAACCAAGGGTCAGGCGCGTAAGGTTTCTGAACCTGATATTGCTTTCCTTTGTTCCATGGATTTGCAAGCATCATAACATATATAGGCTTCGAAGAAGTATCAACAAGTTCCTCATATCCCATCCATTCCACCTGTTAAAGGTTGTTGCTAGCTCAGTTTCAACTGAAAAATCTTGCACAACCATGGGCAAATTTTTCGATGCTTATTCTTGTTGATAAAAAAGAAGAAGAATTGAACAAGGTTAAGGAATCCCTTAAATTACTATCCAAGAAGTTTGGACAAGTTAAAATCTCGGGGAACTATATATATTACACCCACATGTATCCTTACCCGAAAGCTGGGCTACTAAAAAAGTTCAAAATGATGGACATAAAAACGTTGGGAGGTAATGACCTCCCATAGCGCATCTTCGCAACTATCACCGCAATATGAGTCTATTGGGGGCCACCAAGGAGATAATGTCACCGATGTTTCGACAAACTCTCAAATAAATCGTGCTTTGATGGT